>JADLZK010001569.1:0-143181 GCA_015847255.1 Hyparrhenia diplandra | reverse complement strand
GACTCTTTCTTTATATTAGTCACTGGCTCTCTCACGTATAATTCACCAAGCAATTATGTCTATAGTATTATTTGTCTTATAATTTGATGAAAGGGGAGTAAGCAGCTCGTGCTTTATTTTTGAAAAGAAAAATGTAAGCGGCCAAGGGCCCAAACGGTTACGCGTGCAGATCCATTCCTGATCCTCTCGTGTGTTTGGATGGAGGGAGAACTCCAACCCGGATGGGTCGAACCCTTTTGGGGTGTTTGGTTGAGTGAAGGGGACGGAGCGAAACCAGTGAGGAATATTCGGCGAGATGGGGTTCGCTCCATCCGCCAAATTCGCGGATGGAGCCGACCTCGCTTTCGCTGTTTGCCGCTTCGGTTCGCTCCATCCACAGCGTTTCCACGACGCAGCTCTTCCTTCTAGGCCGCGCCGCCAGCAGGACGCGCTTCTCCATGGCCGGGCAGCGCTGGCCGGAGTTTGGGCCGCCAGCGTGAGGTTGGGACGGGCGGCGGCTCTCGGCGAGGGGCGGCGAGGCCTCCGGCGCGGCTCCCTCGGAGGGGTGGCGAGGCCGGCCCGCGCGGCTCGTCAGCGCGCCTGTCCGGACCCGACGCTGGAGGAAGAAGAAAGGGACGTGGACGAAATTTTATTTCACTCTCGTGGTTGGTTTGGTAAAAGTGCCGAGAGAAAATTTTTAAATCTAGCCTTGGTAGATTTCAATAAACTTTAGGTTCCTGATGCAAAGTGTCACCGATAACGCTGTTACAGATTCTCTGTTCTTGGTTCCTGACTCCAACCAAACACAAGATGGAGCCAATTCGCCCCCAAAATCAAGATTGCAACCAAACAAAGAACGGAGTGGCTCCATCCTAAAACGGTGGGTCGGAGTTCCAACCAAAGGATCCCCAGATTCAAACAGACGGTTCGCTTCGTAGCTTGTACCACTGTACTACCCAGCAAACCTTCACTGATTATTCAAGGACTCGCTGACAAGCTTGCCTGTTAACCTTACGGCGGCCCATACCTGTCCGTCATCACCGCGTCCACTCACCACCAGTCCCAAGCCCGTAGCCTCCCGCATCACCCACCAGTTCCACCAACCGGAATACTCCCCAACTCGAGCTCGACACTCGACACAGTCACCCTTCTGCCTCTCCCGCGCACAAACCCACGGAGGGACCCAGCGCCGCCGCCGGCACCATGCCCCGGCGCCTTCCTCCTCCTCCTCCTAGCCCTCTCGCTCGCCGCGTCCGCTGGGGCGCCGTGCTGGCTGCCGACTCTAGCCTTCGCCGCTGAGGTTCTGGCCGCCGCCGCCGCCGAGTGGAGCGAGCCTGGCGAGGCCCGCGTGGGGTGTTCGACGCCATGAGACGCTGCTCTCCAACGCGCCCTACTACGCGGTCAACCGGATGGGGGTAGGTGATTCTTCCTGCCTTTTCGAATCAGTTGTGCCAGAAACTAATGCGAATTTATAAGCAATTGCTCTGGTTGTGATGATAATTCACCACTGTGGTTTGGCATTTGTTTGCCAACCAATGTGCCAATAAAGGAGCTGTTGTCCACGACTGTGGTTTTTCGTTGGTTGTGATTATAAGCATCCTCTGTATTGACTGTATACCTTATGGGCTTATGGTAAGCTTGTGTCTTGTGTCCTGCAACTTGGGCATAACCACAATGTTTATATATATTCAGCAAAAGAAAAGAAATGTGTTCGTTTGTCACTGGAACTTAATTTTTGGCTGATAGAGGTAAACCTGAATTTTTTGGGCTGTTTTAAAAAGGAATGCATAAACTGGTTCCATTTCCTTTGACTGCATAATCATGGGTCCAGTTTTGTTGTAAAGTATTTTGCTATTGTTTTGACTTTTGATTTCACCTGATTTTTCTAGAACACACGGGAATTCAACGATACCTCATTTGATGTATGGGTAGATGCTGCAAAGGCACCAGCACATTACCATCAAGCGAATCTGTACAATCAACTTCAGGGACTTGGTTTCCATGTTATCGCCTTGACTGGCCGAATGAATTCCAAACGTAATGCCACAGAATCAAATCTTTTGTTTGTTGGTTACAACTCATGGGAAAAACCATACTGAGGTATTTCCTACAATTCTGTTATGAAAATGGTATATTCTTGGTGTTTATTGAATTATATATATATATAAAAGAACAAATCCCTTTTTTACCTTTTGTAATTGTCGCATGAATTTAATTTTGCCCATCAAGCTCCAAATCGGACAACTTCATTGAACTATCAATATCTTGCACTTTAGGCCTAAGATCTCATTCTACACCATTTTGCACTACATCACCATGGTTTTGCCCATATCTAGAGATGCAAGTTTACTTTTCATAGGCAATTGTAGTTCGACCCAAAACACATCAACATGAACTAGTCTAGATTTCCAAAGCAAGAAAAAGGGAAACGAAATACCCATTGGATATCCAGATGTATCCTATGGCATATCACCATCCATCGAGTCCATGATAGTGTCTTCTTCCCCATCTCTCCTTTTCCACCCTCTTCAGTGAGAAACACTGCTCTCCTAGAACTCCTACTCCCCCAGGCACCCAACGGTGGTATGCTGCTATCATCATCATCATTGCAGAAGTGTACACATGAAGGGCCATGGACACTAATGCCATGCCCCATGCTGCTGACAGTGGTCTGGTGGAGTACTAGATCGAGGCATGAGGATGCTGTCCTGTAAATCAGGCAGGACATATCCACAGCATGCACTTACAAAACTGAAAATCAGATGTATGAATAATTCCATCTAATCACTTTAGGCGGGCAAGAATTCCAAGGACCAAATATTTCTTGGCAAGATCTGTCCAGACTCTTGAGCAGGAGGTCTGCTCTTCCCAAAACCTTAACTTCACTTCATCCCACATATCTAACTCTGCCACCAATCCTTTTGCAAAATCAGTATTCAAATCATGCTCTTGTTGTATTCACATCTCCAAACTCCTGCTTTAATTTTTGGGGAATCGTCTACCCATCAGCTGTTTTTTATTAATTTCCATGCCCTCAGTGTCACCCTGCTCGATGTCTTCCTCAGATGTGCGTCCTAATTTTTTTCACCACATCCAAGTTCTGCTTCATTGCCTTGTACCTCCCTAGACTGCCCCTTGAGCTATTCCAGTCACCAGTGAGTCATTGAGTCAATCCCACATTGCACTGCCCTATAAGCTGCTGACCACCTTCTGTGTTACCCAGCAACGAATAGCGAGGAAGCCTCAAGTTAGTTCCCCATGACTTCAGTAGCCCATCGCATACCTTGGTCGCCTCCCTATTGGGGTTAGATTCCCATCATAGCACTATGCCTCGAAGCCAAGGTGTGTGACTCAGGGAGGAAAAGGGTAAAAACGGAAAAGTTTGAAAAAGTTTGCCCACATGGACTGTATGTGGCCACTCAGCTGTACAGCTGTCATATCAGCATTGTGTAGGACCATTAGAACTAAAACACGCCTTTTTTTATTAGGGCAGAGGTCTAAAGATGTCTAGTTTGGAATAGTTTGAGAGATGAAGCTGTCTCTGGTATTTTGAGTTCAAGGGTCATAATTAGATTGTTTGAATCTTGATATTTCTATCTATGGTTAAATGTAGATTTCTTCCCAAAGAATTGGTATATTTGCTCAAATACAAGGACAATCATTAAGATTCTCTGCTTAGCCACCAACTACTATGTTTCCTTTTCACATTTTGTATTTTTGCTACTACAGATTTCCTGGGACATCTGCACCTAAAGTTGTTATTGCATAATTCACAGCTCAATGTATATCAAACGACAGCTCAGTTATTAATCTAAGCATATTCTTGCTGCAGGCAATCATCTGATAATGGCAAGACCGCTGTGCAGTACAAATCAGAGAAGAGCAGCAATGGAAGCAGAAGGGTTCAAGATGCTTTAGGAGCCAGGGGATCAGTGGAGTGATTTGATGGGATCGCCAATGGCAACGAGATCCTTCAAGCTCCCGAACCCAATGTACTTCATCAGCTGATTTTATTGTTAGAGTAGTGGAGGAAGGAGCAGGCTTTCATAGGCGCATCATCATGGTCTCTCGCTCTGGAAACTGCTTTTGTTCACTCTGGACATAATTTGGATTTTATCTTCAAGCATGTTGAAATTCAACTAGGGCTTGGGACCATTGAATTTCCCTATGATGATTTGTAATTACACGCATCTTTTCCCACACTATTGAAATCATTTGTGACAATGGAAAATTGTGAGGCCATTTGCACTTGTTTTGTTTCTAAATGTAAAAGAAACTGGTTCAAATCTGAAAAAAGATGGAACCTCAGTTAATGTTCAAAATTTGTGTACATTCAGACATAAATGTTTGCTCTTTTAGCAATTTTTGTACCGGCCTTTCTACAGGATCTACAGTGGAACCAAATGATTGATATATTGGTATTGTTGTTGACCCAAATTATGCCTTTATTTCAGCCATATCAACCTTTAGGCCACAACTCAATCAGAGACAGGATTTATCACTATTGACATGAGAAGTAAACAAAACTCCTGAAAATGTAAACCCAGAAAGCTCTACTGACAGAGGAAGATAGGGTGGTCACCAATCGATGGTACTTATTCCATTTGCGTGAGCGTGACCTAGCACCTGTACAGCCCTCTCTTGCCCTGACATTCAGATGCAGTTGGCTTCCTGCCGGTCGGCGCTTTCTTTGCTACTGTCTTTGACAACCTGTTCTTCACACCCAGCGCTGCAGCGTGACCTCTCTGGATGCCTTTGGCCTCCTGATGTATGGGGTGGTCTTCTTTACGAGGTCCTCCACGCAGCTGACGTCGGCTAGAGATGTGAAGGACTCGGACCTCCCCTGGTAGTACATAGATAGTCCTGTCCTGAGAAAATGTGGTTTAACTGTGTCAGAGATCATATTCAGCAGAGTTAATATTTCCGTTCACCTATTTTCAGTTCTCCATCGATCTATAGTAAAAAGCAGGGGGCTTATATGATCACCAAGATCGTAGATTTGAGGGTGTACCTGTGACCTTGAGCCGGTGGGAGATGATCCCCGATCGTCGAGCATCCCATGGAACGCGGCCCGCCGGCGGCGGCCCTGCTCATTTGCGACGCTTCCGACTCTGACGATGTCGATGACGACGAAGACAAGGACGAGAAGTGACGGCGACGATCCGCCGCCGGTCGGGGAGGACGACGTGGCGCCGTCCCCGTCCTCCTCCTCTTCGTCACCCACGCTCCACGTGGTCGATGAGAAGAGCGAAGACGACCACCCGCTGGACGCCGTCCCGATCCCCGACGACGACCCTGTACTCCCAGATGCGCAACCTCCGGTGGCGCCGCCGCCCCCGTCCTCCACTCCTTCGTGGTGCGCCACAGCCTCGGAAGCCTCTCCCATCATTCCAATTCGAAGGGAGGTGAGTGTCTCTTTGCAAAACGCACGACCCGTGCGTGCGGCAGTTTATATACGCGGCTACGAGGAAGGAGGAAAAGGCGGCTGGATTGGCTCGGCTTGTTCGGGTAACCGCAAATATGGCAAACAGAGGGTGGACGGGATATGCATGCATTTTCCATAGGCGGGAAAGCGTGGATATCCTTTTCTTCTCTCAATATCTCGGATCGAACCGCACGGCGCACCAGATATAAAATGGACGCTTCAGATCGATCGGACGACCGCGCCACGATTTTTCATCTTCGGGTTGTATATATATTTGTATAAAAAAATGGATGCCTATCTAAATAAACTGGTGCGCCGTGATGGGTACTAACTAGCATCTTTTTCCTAGAGGTAAAATCTAAATTTTTTTCCATGATTCGTTACCAATTATTTCAGTACGTTTGTACAGCTCTGTCCATAAATTTTAGCTACATTTTTTTTTTTACTAGAAAGGAACAAAAAGTGTAGATGCAAGAGCATGTCAGGAGTTTTCAAACCCATTCCAAATGTATATACCTTTTTAGCAAAAATAAAAATGATCTCAACAATTTATTCCCTATCTCAACTCCCAATCTATCTGCGCTAGGAAGAAAACAATCAATCATGCATGCAGAAATATCCATGTGTGTATCGATCCATCAATCTACAAGTAGGAAGAGACGGAAAAGAATAAATAGGAGCATAGGGTTCTCACAAATATAATTTATAAACGATAAGTATAAAAAGTGGTTGGTGATTTATAATTCAAAAATTCCCAATGCAAAATTGTCTTCTATAATTTAAGAGCAAGACTTTTGGAAACTAGAAGGAACCTTTCATAAATAGTTTTAATAGTTTTAAAAAAAATTGATGTATCATGCATTGGTGATACATAATGGGGAATATTAATATTTTTTTAAAAAAAACTGTTTAACCATTGTTTATAGCAGTGACGAAATGCACAAAACAAATGCAAAAACATCTCACTATATGTCTTTATATAGAAGGCAATAAGTAAGCTTTGGATTGCCAGGTATCTGTTGACTTGAAAAGGTGATAGTATTAACTTAACTCCCTGCCATTAAATCTATTTGTTCAACCTTAAATTTGGAGATGTCAGGTCACAACAATCTATCAAAATGAATTTGCTTGATCCTATTCGGTTGATGGTTCTTACAAATAAATAAGCATGGTTGATGATTCTTTGTTGTGAAAAAAAACATTGTACCATGGCTAATAAAATTCCCGATAAGTTCAAGCAAAGAATAGAATATCTTTGATAGAGCTACATGGCTCTAACCCACGAAAAACAGTTCATATATCACAACAAACCAAACACTTTTAGGTCTAGCAAAAACTGTTCCATGAAATTCCACCTCAAGAGTGTCTTCACCACCTCAAGTTTGGTGGAGTTGAAAAAATTGCCCACCATACTACTAATTACACCCCCACCCCAAAAAAAAAATTGTTCGTTCTTCTTTCTTCCCCATTCATGCTTGATTTCAATTACATTTGCATGTGTAGCCCACAACTTGTCGCAACCATGAAACTCAACCAACTCCTATGTGCTCGCCCATTACACACTTTCTACCTCCCGATGATTCCCTTGTTGTGACTTTCGGTGCCATTGAGCCATGGCTAATATCGGTACATAAAAGATCTTCTGAGAATAGTTAAAAGCTAAATTTCTAGACCCGGGTTCGAAACCGCTACAATGTCCCAACAAGTAAAAAACTAAAATTTAGAGGCTCCATTAAAACTGCCTCTAAAATCAATCCTCAAGACAACTCTCTTAGAAATGCCTCTAAAGTTGACTTTGAGAGGAAAACCATCCCTAAAAAAAATCTTCCAAAATTTTTTAAAATCATTTATATTATAATAAAAACATTTTTAAAAAATATCATAAAAGCTAAATCGGCCTCTACAATTTTGATCTAATAAATATTTTATTTGTGTGGCAAAATTATTTTTAAGGAAGGTTGACTTCATCTAATCTAACTTCATTAAAAAATATGAATTTATTTGTGTTGCAGCTATTTTTAAGGAAGGTTGACTTAGTCAACCAATTATGCAAATAGATATTTGGAGGTTGCTGAAGTTAATAAATCCATCTCTAAAAATCTTTTTCAACTACGGTTGACATAAGAAACCATTCTTGAAAGAGGAATTTTTATAGCAACTCTAAGAACCAAGAGAAGTTTATAAAGTACATGGCTAAATCAACTGTCGTGATTTAGCCAACATCAAACTTAGAAAAAACTTTATAATGAAATAGAAAAACCTAACAACCTTTCTATTATGGCAAGGTTAGATAGACTAGCCATATGCAAGCTACATTTTTAGCATGCAAGATTTGGGAATAACTAACTTACTATTTTATAACTTTTGAGATAGCAAGATGCTTCATGGCCCGGCCATTGACAATCTTGCCTCTGCCTGCTTTGTGTGCTTTGAACACGGTGGTGGTGCTATCATCATCCAATTGGTTGTACAAGAATGCCGTCAAAGATAAGAAACCTGTTAGAGCTTAGTCTTTAAGAGAAATTGTAAAAATGCCTACATGACAAGGATACCCGCGTCTCTTGAAGTTGCTAGGCGATTCTCTTTAATGGAACTACTCCTAAAATGGATCTTTAGCGACGGTCATGGAGCTACGGAGCCTTTTGACGACGCTAGAAGCGGCGTGCTAGTTTATCCCCGTGATATAAAAAGGAATGCGATCGTAAAAACTCCTTTTATGTACTAGTGGACCTTAGTCATCGAGGTAGCCACCCCCCTAACCGACAATCCTAGCACCGTCCTCCTCTGATGCGTTCACAAGTTCTAACCGTGCGCCGGTCACGCTGAGCTAGCCCCCCACCATCCCCGCCCCTGCCTAGCTATCCCCCTCTACGCCTTGTCTTCATCATTAGTAGAAGACCCTTTCAATGTGTGACCATTTTTTATAATGTGCTTTAGGAAAGTGGAGATCGTTTGATAGAGGACACTGGTAACACAAAATCCAAAATCCATTGCATGTGTTTAAACGTTGGTCCACGATGAAGCTCGTCGGATAGATCTAGGTGAATCTAGAGCTGGTACAGGATGTGGTGTGAGTGTGAGATTTGCTGGTGGACGTGCTTTCACGTACCGTGCCAGGTGCGCCACTGCCAGTGCCACCCCCACCCCAGTCTCGCCGGACGCGCCGATTCCTGCGCGTTTCTCTCCTCCACCGTGGCGCCAACGGATACAACACGGCCAAAACCGGCCCAGGTCGGCCCCCTCCATCCGCGTTAATAACCCAAAGCTACTACTATTAAATTAATTAATTAAAAATGATGATCTTAATTAACACCAACTACCCCCGTTGAACGCGACCAAATATCCGATTAACCCCTCCTCTCCCATCGCGAAAAAATCCTGCCTCCACCGCGCCCCGGAAGGGAAATAGACGGACGGATAGCCCACAGAACGCACGCACGCGCTCCCCTTTCTCTCTCTCTACTCCCTCTTCCCCCTTCCCCTACCTATTCGCCGCCCCCTCCTCTCCCTCCCCTCCCCGCCGCCGCCGCCGCCGCCGCCCCCACCCGCCGCCGTGCCACCTCCGTCTCCCTCTCTCTCTCTCTCTTCCCCACCGACGCGGGGCGGCGGATCGCCGGATCCGCGCGGGGGGAGGGAGATCTGGTGGATGGTCCTCTCCGGCCGCGCGGCCTGATCCGATCCGACTCGACGACTCGACCCGTCCCGGCGGCGCAGTCGGGAAGGTCCTGTGGGTGGCGGGATTTCGGACTCGCGCGGTCGAGTCTCTCTGGCGGCGAGGAGGAGGGGTTTCCGGGGCCCCGGGCAGTGTCGGATCCGTGTGCGAGGAGGCGGTTGGTTCCCTTTGCGTAATCTAGTCGGAGTCGCCGTGCTCAGCGGCGGGTATAAGGGATCGATCGGGCGCTCCAGATTGAGGCCCGGGGAGAGAGAGAGGTCGTGTCGCGCCTGTTGTCCGCGTACAAGTCGTGATTTTGTGGCGGCGCGGCTGTGAGTTGCAGTCATTTTTTTTTGGGTTTCCGGCGGCCCGATCCGCCCTAGTTATTACCCTATCCTGTTCCGTCAGGGCGGCGGCGGCGGCCTCGTCGTTTGTTCGTCGTGCTGTGACTTCTCAGGAGGATTTGATTTAGTCTTCTCGTGCCGTTGGTTCCATGGCCAGCGGCTCTGATCCCCCGAAGCGGTATGGAATAACCAAGCCCTTGTCGTTTGCTCGGCCCGGCGGAGGCCGACCTCCAGAGGACCGCCGACCTAGAGAAGGTTTGTAGTTGATTTAGTTCCACGTTACAAGTATTGTCCCCAACTCTTTTTGCTCGACTGATATTGTACTTATGTGATTACAGTTTTCTCTGTTCTTTTCCTGACTGATATTTTGTTGATTTGCAGTTTTTTGGTTGAGGCGGGTCTTCTATGAGAACCCCGACGAATCTGTTAGGCGGGAAGAGGTGCTGGGGAAGCTTGACCAGGTAGCTACTCTTGTTGGCACATGTGTTCCTAATTCCTGATATCCATGGTTCTCACTTGCTCAACACAGAATTATTATCCTTCCCTAAGCATGGTCTTTTGGCATTTGCAGATTGTAAAAGATTGGGTTAAGCAATTGACTAGTCAGAGGGATATACTGATCAAATGGTTGAAGAGGCAAATGCTGTACTCTTCACCTTTGGCTCATACGTCTTGGGGTAATTTCTACCGCTTCCTTATATTCATTCATTAGTGGAATCGTGATGGACTGATGTGTACAGTTTAGATTGTCTTTGTACTTGTGATAGTATATAACTTTCATTCTTTAGCATTGTTCATGTCCTATTAAAACACAACAATGAATTTTTTTTTTGTGCTTGAAAACTAGTTGCAAGTTACAACTGATATGGATACAGTCTAAATACTGGCAAGTGGGATCTATGTGGTGTAACATTTTCAATCCATGAATTGATGAACAACAGCATCATACAAGATGCACTTTGTTTTAGTGGAAACTTGGAACATTACTGGATTGCTGGAATATAAGTAGACACAACAATGGTTTTGGACTGTATGCATTCCATAGAAAATGTGGGTGAGATGAGGCATGTTTGGTTCTTCCACAACAATGTTCCTCATTCATCATTGACCATAGTTCGAGTTTAATGGTCATGCTCCACACCTGGTAGCTGCTAGGCTGTTTTGTATAGATACATTGCTGTCAATTAGAATCTGGATCCAAGCTGAATCTTTTTGGAGGTAGTCATGCTGCTTTCAGAGACATAATAACAAGTGGTAACAGGCTATTAATTACTGGTGACAGCTTCTAGCGGCTGGTATACCAGCCATTAATAGGTGATTTAAAGTTGTGGTGTAACCTTGTGATTCTAACAAGTATTAGGTAAAAAAACAGTCTTGTGGGATTTTTTAGGTGTGTAAAGGACAAACTACCAAAACGAAATGAAGCAGAAACACATTATTATCAAGCTGGTAACTACATGATTAGGCCATCAGCCCAGCTCTGTCTAAAATCAGGCCTGTAGTTTGATATTTGGATTTTCATGATGCTTCTGATCACAAGGCTAGCGTCAGTAGAAAATATATAAAAATTACATGGAGCTGAACCTCTTTATGTAATCCTGCTTTGTGAAAAAATTCTCATACTTTTTATTTTCACATAGTAATTGTTTTGCATTTGTATTTCACTTTTGTAGGTTCATGGACCTGGAGCTGATATTGATACACTCTGTGTTGGACCTTCATATGTGAACCGTGAGGTGAATTATTTGTTCTTTTACTCATTTTTGTGGTAGTTTATGTAGAAGGAATTGGCAGAAAAAGTACGGCAGAATTTTTGTCTCTTTAATATTAGGTACAAAAGATATAGATATAGATGTAGATGAGATTAGAGACATGATTACTAACACATAATTCTGTTTGCAGGAAGATTTTTTATTGTACTGCATGGGATATTAGCACAAACAGAGGATGTGACTGAGCTGCAGCCTGTACCTGATGCACATGTCCCTGTTATGAAATTTAAGTTCCATGGAATATCTATTGACCTTCTTTATGCCAGTGTTTCCCTCTTAGTAGTACCGGCTGTAAGTTTCTTACTAGATGGTTCCCCAGTTACTCAATTGTTTATCTGTTCAACTTGGACATAGCTTATTTCATGAGGTGTTTGAACTTGTATCATAATTTCTTTTATTTTCAGCTGTATTTTAGTGTGATACAGAATACAGCCCTTTTGTATTAAACATGGTACATGTCAGTGTTATGGTTATGTCTGCAGGTGTTGTTCCTGCTTTATGTTTGCTTTATTAGGTTTTTTTATACATTTGATGAGGAATTCCTTTGACTCACTTAGTGTCTTAGTTGTTTTTATAGCATGCATAGAATGTCTGTTCTATCTTACAATTCCGCCTATGCTTGCAATACAAAAATAAGTCTTACTTTTGCTTCAGTTTTAAGTTGCAGATTACTTTTTTTTTGGTAAAAATCTGACATTTTTGCTACCAAAACTTTTTAGAATTTGTTAGAATCCATCCATCAATTTATTTCATAGTCATCCTGGTAAATTTGTTGTTTTGTTACCCCTGCCTTCTGTTTCTTTGCTGTAGTGAGGTATCTAGCGTGAACTTTTTATTCTAGATATGCCTGAACTTCATTTTCTGCAATGCGATTTTGTGATATTTGAGATATATACAAGTTCTTCACTATCAGCCTTGATTCATTAGGACAAATGGTTAGTTTTATAGTCATCAATGCATAATTCCTCTGCTGTTGATTTTGCCAAATCTTTAGTTTCTTTGTTGTGCCCTTAAATTTTATGCATAAAGGTTTACATGTGGGTCCTGCATCATGCCATGTTATGCCATTTTGTTCCAAGAGATACATATCTAGTTAACATGTTACTGCAGGACTTGGATATCTCTCAAGGATCAGTCCTTTATGATGTCGATGAAGCTACTGTTCGTAGTCTTAATGGGTGCAGAGTAGCGACCAAATCCTTAGACTTGTTCCAAATATTGAGGTTGACTTGAGGAATCAGATACACATGTTTTGTTTCTCAACTGTCTGTTACCTCTACAATATCTGAATGTTCTAATTCTGTGCTTTTCTTGCAGAATTTTTAAGCGCGGCATTAAGGTGTTTGAAGTACTGGGCAAAAAGAAGAGGTGTTTACTCTAATGTAAGTTTTTGTCACAAGTATGCTTGGCTAACTTCCTCTTACTTGCTATGACATTGAATCATTTGTTTTGCTAGGTTACTGGCTTTCTTGGTGGTGTCAACTGGGCTTTACTGGTTGCACGTGTCTGCCAGCTCTATCCCAATGCTGTGCCAAGTATGCTGGTCTCACGGTTTTTTAGAGTTTTTACACAATGGCAGTGGCCAAATCGGTTATGCTTTGTTCCATAGAAGAGGAAGAAGTTGGTTTCCCGTTTGGGATCCACGCATAAAAATCCTCGAGATAGGTGTCATCATATGCCCATTATAACCCCTGCATACCCGTGCATGAACTCGAGCTATAATGTTTCCACAAGCACGCTGAGGGTTATGGTGGAGCAATTCCAGTTTGGTAATAAAATTTGCCAGGTAATCTTCTTTGCCCATTGAAGTTACTATTTCATAAATACTTACCCTGACCTTGTATTGTATGCCCTCTGGTTCAGGAAATTGAAATGAATAAGGCCAGCTGGTCTGCTCTGTTTGAGCCTTTTCAATTTTTCGAAGCATACAAGAATTATCTACAGGTTGACATTATCGCCGAGGATGATGAAGATCTTAGACTTTGGAAAGGTTGGGTTGAATCTCGATTCGCATAACTAACGTTAAAGGTAATGTGCTCGTATGTTATATCAGTTGTATCATACAAGCTTAGTCAACTTGCTAGCTTGCTGCTTGTTTTGTGCTATCAGAGGCAGTAGTAGGAAACATGTTGGCAAGCCACTGTTAGTTTTTCACTGTTTGATTCAGTTGCTATTGTGATTGTTATGGTCATCCCTAGTAAGATAGTTTTTTCATCAAAGTGGTGTATCCCATGATTTTGTCTAATTTTAAATCTGTTGCTGTTAATTTGTCATGTGCTGAACTAAGATAATTTCTTGCTGGTTGTAAACAGATTGAACGTGATACATATGGAATGCTACAGTGTCATCCTTACCCACATGAATATGCAGACCCTTCTAGGCAGTGTGCTCATTGTGCTTTTTTTCATGGGCTTGAAGAGGAAAGAAGGTGTGAAAATACAGGAAGGACAACAGTTTGATATTCGTGGAACTGTGGACGAGTTTAGGCATGACATCAACTTGTATATGTTCTGGAAGCCTGGGATGGAGTTAGCTGTTTCTCATGTTCGAGGAAGCAGATCCCTGCTTATGTGTTTCCAGAGGGTTATAAAAGGCCTCGCCCTTCAAGACATGTAAACCATCATTCTGATAAAAATGACACCGACGATGGCACACCGACCAGGTCTCCAGACAATCAGCTGAAGAGAAAACATGATTCTGTTGGAACTGATGATATTGAACCCAGCAGGTGTGCTAAGAGGTCATCGGTCAGCCCAGTTCATCCGAAAAATTCACCTCAATCTGGGAGGGCTCCTAGTGATGCAAGTGGTGGCAGTCCGCTTCACCTCAGGCATCAGAGAGAAGCCCAGATACCATTGTGTCTGCCCCTAGGTCTACGACAACAGGAGCAGTGTGTTCTGGTGATGCAATTAGTAAGCATGGTGTTCCTCTTGTTGAGAACTGCACCACCCCAACTGTAGCAGTGTGCACAACTTTGAAGCGAGTAGCTGAGAAAGTTGTATCAGAGCTAGTTGGAAGTGAAAGGTTGGGGAGCAACAACAGTACTGAATTGCTGGAGAGTATGGAAAAGGAAGTCCTTGCTGAAAATGTTTGTTTTGGTGGGAATGGAGTTACTCAAGGTGGCCTTCCAGAAGAGTTAGAGGTGATGCTTCTGGTGCACCCTGTTCCTGTTTTTGTGCTAACATGATCTGAACATTCTAATTTAACCTTTTTATGTATAAAGCCAAACCATAGGATTGAAGTGGTTTCTTAAGCTGATGCAGGTATGAAGGATGCGTCCTGAAGTCATCACTGAAGAGGCATGGTCTTGAACTCAACCCTTTTGCATTAAGTATCTACATTGCTCTGTTTTCTTTATACTCGGCTGTTTGGTATTTGTCTGCTACTTTATTGCAGTGTTAGTGGCATCAACCGCACAAGATTGGGGAAAAATGGTTTAGAGATGGACAAGTTCTACCTGGAATGGTAAGTAGCTCAACTCACAAGTTTCCTTCTGGACACAGATTTGCAATTGCGGGGTTTCTCTGTTGCAAGATGGTTGAAAATCATGCCTTGCAACGGCATTGGAAAAAACAAGAAAGAAGATTCCGTGGGCATGGTCAAATATCATGTCTTGCTGGTCACTCTAGATCAGCATGAAGCTTCAGTTTTAAGTTTTTACTTGTTGAGCAGCTGGCTCTTGCGTATGAACTGAGCTGCAGTGGGCTTCTCTGAGTTGACTTTAGTCTGAGATGCCCCTGCCATGGTGTAGGTCTAGAATAGAACTAGATGAGATGCTGTGTTCCCCAAGGCCCCTTTTTTGTACCCCTCCTTTGTAATATAAGATTTTCACTGTTTCTTGTGTGATTGTGGTACCATTCATGTGATGATGATTGTGATGAGTTATAAAAGGTCACATTTTCTGTTTTGGTGCTCTCATTTGAGCTTCTGGGCATTGGAACGAAAGATTTATGAGCAATCAGTAGCCAGCGGTGATGCGGACTGCAATCTGATACATATATTTGCATAATCTAACTCTGCCGGGGTGACCAGGCACGAAGACATTAAATCCACCAAATGACATATCCGGCAAATGACAATGGAAACATAGTGATCACATTAAATCCTCCAAATGGTAAATGGCAATTGAAACATAGTGATCACATTAAACCCTACAAATCATATCTGGCAAAAGGCAATGGAAACATAGTTTCCTTTCACGAGACTGTCGAGTCCTGTGGATCATTACTTTGGGCCCGTCTAAGTAGATCCTGTTGCGAATCATTTTTTTAGGAAACTATGGCCCCCGACAGTCGGCCCTGTTTATGGATCATTATTTTGGGCCCAGCAGATCATTCTTCACTATGGGCCAACAGTTAGGCCCGTTTGTTGATCATTACTTTGGGCCCATCTAGGTAGGTTCTGTTGCAGATCATTCGATGGATCTCTATTTTGAGCATGATTGGCAGATGAGCTCTCAGAGTACATCTCACTTTCTGAATAGGAGGATCAAAAGTAGAGTAAATTGTGCTCACTGTATAGCATTTGATTGGTTGCAATTACAAAATATGTTCGCATTTGGAGTGATAAATTTCAACCTTTTGCTTTGGACCAAAAAAGATATAACATTTCTATCTGGCCTACTTTTGAAGAAATTTTAGTTTTTTAAACCACGGGGCTATAGCATTTAGCGTAGGTATTTTTAGCCATAATAATACCATTGCTATAGCCTGCGCAAAAGGATGTTGGGTTCGGTTGGTTACCCCCCGGCTGGACACTCTAGAGGCACCCCTCGGTCCGAGTTCGAATCCCAAGGGAGCGAATTTCAGGCAGCCGAGACATTATTAAAAACCCAAAAATATAAGGGTGGGATTTCCTTCCTGACTTCGTAAAAAAAACTGCTATAGCCTGCTATCTAGTATAGTAATGTTGTAGTAGTAATTTCTTGATCTGCTATAATGCCATTATAACAATCGATAAAGACTAGAAAAACACCGCAAAAATTGAGTAGCAATATTCATGTGAAAAATACACCTTGACATGATTAGAATAGAGGATTAAAGTTCAAGAGCAATATATACACTAACTATATTTATGACGAGTGGCACCGGCTAGTGATCGATATTGTGGATCATCTTTTGTATGGTTTCCTAAACCATCCTAAACTACTCCACACAACCTCACACATAATGAACATGCCATGAACTCCTGTAATTAACCCAAGCGCCTAATATATGAATACATATCATCACACCTGTAGAATTTGTATCATCCATGTACTAATTTGTCAAGTTATTGTCCCTATTTGAGCAGTTTTATATGTCAGATTAATTTGCACCCACCTATCAAATTGTTATATGGTCAATGCAATTTACTCAAAAGAAGAATATCTATATCCATCAACAACAAACAACCCAAGGTGTAAGGATGCAAACCATAAATATTTTTTATATCCGTTGAAGGGTTAAAACCCTACTTGGATAATTTGCATATGAATTTGGACATTTAATATCGTTTGAATCCCAATATTCAAAGTTGGATTTGTGATACATGTTTGACAAATATCAATATCTCATGCATTTGACATTACCTCTACAAAAATTGTGTTGATCCATGGCACATTTTTGTGTAGATTTTGTTTTCCCTATCACAGATTACCTAAACTAAACATAAAGTTTTTCTTGATGCCTAACCTTGGGCACAAATTCTGTGTTGTTGATATAAAAATGCTTCATGGTGACTCTTTGTTACATTTGATGCCACCGTGGCATGCTAGAGTTGGTTGTTGGTTTTAATAATCATTAAAAAAATTGCAGCATTGGAGAATCGAATCTATGAAAATTTGGTTCCAATGCCACATGGCCACTTCAATACTTATGCTCTAATGTGTTGAAGGACCGGAAATATGACTACAGGGAAGGGGAATAGGAGCCTAAAGAATTCCTTCAAATTTCCAAATTGTAGTTCTCACACCTCCCGCTAACTTGAATTAAATGAATGATCACGAGCTACATTGCTAGGTGGTTGCCCTCCCCGCAAACTTGAATTAAATGAATGATCACGAGCTAGATTGCTAGGTGCCGCCCTAGAAGATGTTCTAGAAGCACAACAGATCAACCGTAGAAGGCATGATTGACCAACACAAACAAAAACAGCACAAACAACTAGGAAACCGGATTGTCCAGGCCTAGGAATGCGAACTATCCGCAGGCTTGACTCGACAGCGGCCTTACTGCTTTTGCGGTGTATGGGCGGACTGTCCGCCGGTCACGAACCAAAAAAATGAACCGAAAGAAGTCCTTGCCGGACACCAACTAAATCCAACGGCGGACTGTCCGCGTTGAGAGATCAAAAATGAACCGCTGAAAGTATTGTTGGACTCCTTCGGACCACTGACCCCGGATGGCCCGACTTAAGAACCTAGATCGAGCCCGGCTAGACTATCTTGACCCCGATACCCGGACTGTCCAAAGGTAGGGGGCTGGACTGTCTGCGCCACCAGAAACCGAATGAACCGAGAGCAATTTCAAAATCTCCTCTCCACAAATCCGATCAAATCTTCAACAAATCAACTCCTCAGTTAATGAGATTTGGGCCAGATGAAATTGACATGGAGGAGAGACTAATCCTGGGAGATCGCGAATATTCACCATACGAATCACTAGAATTTTAAAATCACGTTTCAAACAGGAAGAACACAAACCCTAACATTAAAACTCTTGGATCTCTTAGCTCACACCTAAATCAACTAATTTCCTTTGGAGGATGGATAGGATTCATGTCATACTTTGATCCAACGCAAGAAAAACGAAAGCTCAAACGATCTACAAATGAGGAAATCAGAGCTAGAATAGAGAGGGGAGAAAAGTGACAAAAATCCAAACAAGAACACAACACAAGGATGAACTCGAACTCGAATCCCAAAATCCCAGAGGGCATGAGCACACTTAGCGGTGCTCTTCCTACAAAACAAATCCACACAAACCGTCTAGAGACCTCACACAAAAGCGAGCAACTAAAGATGGGAAAACCTAAAGGATGAACCGCAAACCGAAGAGACACCTGTGAAGGGAGGGCTGCCTTCTCTATATATAGTGGGTCCGAATGACCAAACTATCCGTAGTGATACAAGATCCACACCACATAACTAGGGGCATAGTGGCCCGAAGATAATCTGATCCAACGGCCATCACGCCTCAACGGTAGCTTCACTCCGATGCAAACTCCTTGATGCCGCCATGTGCCGCCCTTCCCGCATCGTAACCTCCGCCCGGGTTTTGAGGCCCAAATCCGTGAAACCGCCGCCGATAGTTTTGAGGCCCAAACCACAAAATTAGGCCGCGAGTAGCGTCATCACGTATGTGTCCCCGCACTTTCGACATGTGTCACCACCGTCCCTCGATCGCCCAACCACTGGTCTTCGAGCCGCCCGCCGACTTGCACGCTAAGCCATCTTGACTCGATCGACATGGTCACTCCACGCATCCTCGCACTTGTCGATGTCTCAAGTGTCGCCACCCACGGCTAGCCAACCCGAGTCAAGCCTCACGTCCGTCCTTCATCGCTCCGGTCCATCGGCCACGACACGTCCTCCTTGGCCTTCACCTCACCATTGACCACCGTCTCGAGCTCAACACATGCGCACCACAAGCCAAGAGACAACATCATCCGACACACCGCAAGTGCCGATAAGGGTAGCCGAAATAGAAAGAAAATGAAAATAGAATGGAAGTGTTGAGATGTTGACAATGACTCATCACACAAGCTAAACACAAATGGTTAGAATCAACCATGTGTTCGCATGTGTTACTCTCTCCGTCCCAAAAACATGTAAATCTCATTTTATGAGGAGTCAACAAAATCTTAAATTTGTAAGTTCCTAGAAAATATTATGTACGTTTATATCTTCTATTAGGTTTATTATGAATATATATTATATAGTTAATACTTATTACGTGTCATGAAACGATTGAACGCCAATACTTATCATTCATATATATGAGTCAAAATTAAGAATCTTTGACTTCTTGGGAAGCGAGATTTACATGTTTTTAGGGACGAAGGGAGTAGAATCTAGAATACATTTTTTTCATAAATATTATTTATTTCAAATTGTTAAAACATAGTCGAATGAAAAAATGACCAAAATAAAACTTGTGATCTTGATGATTTTACAACTTTATTGTTGATGATGTTTCCATTTTGAAATCATGTACCATCCCAAAAAATCTTTTTTATAGCTCTCATAATCAGAAATTCAAATTTCAAATTACCCAAATGATCTCGCAAGGAGAAATGACCAGAACACAAGTTGTAGATCTCGACGAGTTCTTACCCGACACATACCGTAACAAAGGATTCTTCAAGCCGTAGGAGGAGCTTTTTGTTTGAAAACCGAGTCACATTGTTGTTTCATAAATACTGAAGTTTACTTTTTGCACATAATTTGTTTATTAGGGCATGGTCGCGATAGAAAAATATCACTTTTGACTTTTGAGCGAAATGCATCGCAGTATCCAAAGTGTAAATGGATTTTTTTCCCCATCAATCTTTACTTCCCACAACTCCCTTGCTTTTTCCTTGTCTCATTTGGGGCCAAACCCACCACCCATGCTCATATGAGTTAGAACCACACACGTTTGGATTTCACTATATTAGAACATATGACACGGGGGTAGATAAATTGCTAAGTCATTGCAAAACATATGTTTTGTTGCAACGCCTGTATACATTTGTGCATTTTCCACAAAAACTTGTCTTGATTATGCATTTATTTGAACTTGTATATATT
The DNA here is from genome assembly GCA_015847255.1 of Hyparrhenia diplandra. NCBI lineage: Eukaryota > Viridiplantae > Streptophyta > Magnoliopsida > Poales > Poaceae > Hyparrhenia > Hyparrhenia diplandra. The sequence continues at coordinate 123,239 of JADLZK010001569.1, read as the reverse complement.
ACCATATATATTTTTCTAAAACTTGGTCAAAATTAAAGAAATTTGATTTGATTTAGAACAAAAATAAAAATGACACATAATTTTGAACGTAAAGGGTAGAATGAAAGACATAATCAAGTCTTTCAATTTGTACTGTCCGAGAAATTTAAAATATTAACACTGGTGGCTACTCTACGAGAAATTAAAAAAGATTTAAATGATTCGTCAAATTAATGGTGTGTGTGACTACTACGCTTTCCACTCGAGCAAATTAATCATCTGACAGTGACAATGGAGCTCTCTAGATCTCTTGGCGGCCCTTCTCGAATAACGCCAAGACCTTGGATTGCACCAGGGTGAACCTAGTGGCCGCTGCCTCACTCAGCTACTCGGACGCTACCACATTGTATACTCCAGCTGCAAGGCCCCCGATGCACGATGATTCACCGGGCCTAAGGTCTCCGTTCTCCCGGCTTTTCTTCATTGGGAAACCCACAGTGTACACTGGCAAGTGCAAGTGGAACAATAAGGTCGCACCAGGTGGAGCTACGAGCTCGCTAACAGGACGCCTTTATGCCAAACTGAATGAAATATATACTCCTATATATGGAGAGTACGTACTCCTACAAGGCTACAACTCTGAACAAAAGAGCTAGGAGCAGCATGCGCATCACATGTTGCCTCGGAAAACCACGACGTTAGCAGGCCACCTCGTCAGGGGCCTCCCCTGAGTTGAGCTGCAGCTAGTAGGATGGCCACCTCAGCTGAGCCTCAGCCATCATCGGGAGGTCTTGCTACCTCTTGCAGCACCCAATGCGACGGCTAAACGCGCCGCCGCATGCAACTTTAACTAGCTAGACTGCCGTTGATAATGCAGGGCGTATCGATCGGGCCCGCCGTGCGGCGATCACGAGAGGTCGTCGGCGCGGCATTTCCACCGGCAACCACGGCGAACAAGTGCTTGTCGCGTAGCAGCTAGCACGGACAGATCGGTCAGGCTACATGGTTTTGATGGAATGAGTTGGCTCATCCTCATCATCCAAGTTCAGTTTTTCATCTAGCAGCACCAAAAGCTGACAACATGCGGGCGTCTCATCGTCTTAAGCACGCGCACGGTCCCAAACAGTACAGTTATATGTTCGGTTCCATCGATCTCACACCGACACCGTATTGATTTTCTTGCTCCACAGTTGATTATATTCACCGAACGAAAAGAGCTTGAATGTTAGAGAACTGTATAAATTTCAACAAACCATCATGTGTAGGTTAACTGGATGAAGCATGTACTTTTAGGAATTGACACATGTAATTTTAGGAATAGAAACTAGCTTTAATCAAGCCGGAGCAGGTTACCTTTCACCCTAGCTACTCCCTCCGTCCAAAAAAGTTGCTATGGAAAATATGCTAGTCAAACTTTGTTAACTTTAATTACGTTTATAAAAAAAAATGTGCAACATCTATGTATCCTAATAATTTTACTATTAATATATATTTAAAGATCTATAAATTTACTATTAAATATATATTTAAAGATCTACCTCATGATACTAATTACATACCATAAACATTGATATTTTGTTAAATATATTTGATCAAAGTTAAAAATTAGGGCCATGGTATTTTTCAGTTGCCTGAGATCTCATTTTCTTTCAGGCGACGGATCTTCACAGTTGGATATTCATCCAACAGCTCACCATGCACATGTCCTTCTTTCTCCTGCCTCCTGCTCTGTTCAAGCTATAGTAGAAATTTCAGATGACTGGATCGTAGAAAATGTGTAAAATTATTGACTTTTTAGGAAGTAAGAATAACTCTTTTTCTGAGGACAGAGCGAGGAGTAGAATCTAGTATAGTAATACCATTATTCAGGGCTGTCAGTCATCACCTATAGCGGCTAGCTAGCTGAATTGCGCCAAGGATATGGATAAACCCTAATGCTTGACTTCCATGGATCGAGGGGCACACGCATCGAGGTGCCCTGTGCAGCAGTGTCCCTTCGAGCCTCGCCCAATGGCGATTCCACACCGGGGCAGGGTATAGGCTTTAGCAAATTGCCATGCCCAATGGCGATTCCACACCGGGGCAGGGGTTTTAGGCTTTATAGCAAATTGACATGCCCAATAATGATTCTTTTCGAGATCTGCAATGTCCAATCTAGGAATAGTACCATTATTACCACCATGCCTCCTTAATTGGATTTCATCGCCTAATTTAGTAGGACACGGAGGATTGACGTTGTATGTTCTGACAGTTTTGGTGCGGCAAAAAGCTCCGCAATGGATCACCGTTCTCATGAGATATTTATGTCGGCGAAAAGCATGAGATAGTAGTTACTTTGCACCTTGCAAGTCCCTGGATTAATTGTTGTAATGGGTGATCTGGGCTATCTTCTTTTCTTTTATTATAAATAAAATATATAGTACATTAGTAGAATGGATTCTCTGGAGATTTTAAAATAGAACCAAGAGAGATTGCATGTCAAAGAACAACTCTGATTGTGTTTAATACATGCAGGGTAGAGGACCGTTTGGCTACTTGCTCTCGTTAAAGTAATGCAAACTTTAAAGGGACATTGACATTTCTACACCCTCGTTTGTAGTTGTAATGGGGATTTTACCCTCATTTTTTTTAACTTTGCATTTTTAGCCTGACTTTTTCAAAACGAAGGGTTACCCTACCCCTGGTCTGTTATGTACCCTTGCTAACCATTGTTAAAAAGGAGTTAAAAAGGACAATTTTTCCTATCTATTTTTACCCTTATTTTTTTGTGAGGTTTGTGTTTATACCCTCACATGCTAACCATTGTCTAGCAAGCTGAAAAGCGGCTGATATGTGGGCTCCACATGTCAGCTTGTCTTTCAACCTCAAGCCAACCTGAAAGGGCGTCTTCCAGCGAGATGGAGGTCGTGAGCTTGACCTACTTCATGGTGTTAACTGATGGGAGTTTTAATAGTGTTTCTATTCATTTTACTGGGGTGTTTTGATGACACAGCTTTCATGTGGATTGGAAAAATAGTTCCGTGTCTGTTTGGAAAACACTGAAATTTTCATAGGAATTAGTTCAATTTCATAGAAAAAACGCAAGAAGAGTGAAATTTTTTCCACACGCATTCCAAATGGCCCCTCAAAGTTGACTAAACCATCTTGGCAACCTTAACAACTAACTTGGCATTATGCTTCAGATTCATTGTTTTATTTTCATTCAAAATTTATCAACAACATAAAAAAAAAAAATTCTGCAAACGTGTCAGTACTAAAAATATTTCTTCATCGTAATGTACTTCCCGATCCTAAAGAACTGATGCTTTAGGATTTTTCGTATAAATTATTGCCCAATATTACCTATACACCACTTTTGTTAATAGTGATGTCGATTCGGCTAGATTGGGCCGGAATTGACACCGACACGCTGATCGATCAAGCGTGAGGATGGCTTAAGGGGCGGGCGGCGGCCGAGAAGACGATCGGGCGGCGTGATGACGTAGATGACGTAAAGCGGCGAAGAACGACGAGGTAGAAGACTGATGAAGATGGCCGGAAAATTCGAGGCGATGGCGAGGGAGAGAGGTGGAGGGAGGCGGCGGCGGCGTGGGCGGAAAGTTGCCGCGCCACGTAGCGGCAGTGGCTTCCCTAGGGCGCTGCGTCGGCCCCGCGTGGGGCGGCGCTTAGTGTTGGCGCCGCGTCTTGCAAGGCTGAGTGAGGGAGAGAGATTGAGAGCTGAGAGTTGGAGAGTTTTGGAATGTTACCCCCTTTAATTTTTTCTGATTAATTCCAAACGATTCAAAACTCCCTTTGTATTTCGAGGAGAGGACTTTGCACGCTAAGCAATCTCCTGGGGTTTCCTTACGTTGGAATACCCTCTCTTACAAGCAATCTATTATTTTTCTATTTATTCCCATCTTTATTCCTTAAATATCTATTATTACTTAACGATGAAGCTCGATGACGAGATAAGGGGCGTCGGCATTAGCGGCCGGCCAGGCTGTGGCCTGGAAGTGCGTCGCAGCCAGCCCTAGGGGGCCTTGTTGGGCCTCCCGTGAGCTGGGTCATGACAGGTGAACAATGTTAATTAAGAAATATACTTTTATTAAAAACTACATGCAGACTACAATTTCAAGCTGACTGAGACATGCAAATATTTTACCTAAGAGCTAAAACATCAATTTTTTTCTAAGACCTTTTTTTAATTCTAGAACATCAAGTTTCCTAGTAGAACAAAAAAAAGGAGTAGAAGATATGGAGGAACAACACAAACTACTTTTTGAAAACCGCTCTATGTTCCTTAAGAGCCACCTCTGGAAATAAAAATACTTCATCTTCCAAACTCATTTTTACGTAGTGGTAGCAGATTATCCAATCCACTGGTGAGGATGACGTTTGTTTTTTCAAAATGGGGTGTTTAGTTGGTGAAATGTTTTTTGGGTTTGGTACTGTAGCACTTTTGTTTGTATTTGGTAATTATTGTCCTACCATAAACTAACTAGGGTTTAAAAGATTTGTCTCAGCATTTTCAACCAAACTGTGCAATTAGTTTTTAATTATTTAAATTTAATGTTCCATGCATGTATTAAAAAAAGATTCAATGTGACATGAACTATAACACTTTTTGGGTTGGTGGAAGGGAACTAAACACACCATTTCTTCAGCGAAGCATGAGTGCTCCGGTCCAGAATTCACACAGTGGTGCGAGTTCGCGAGAGGTCACGAGCACACAGTTACTTGTCGGAGAAATGGAAGAAGCGAATTCGTGGACGACAGCATCCGATCCTGTCCGGTGTCGACAGGCAGCCGCAAATTACACGGATTAGTCTTCTTCAGTCGTCCATTTGATCACGGCCGTGCCATGGGCTGAAAAGGACGACACGGATTTATACCCAGTATCATATACAATATTATATATGTAATATGGATGTTAACATCACATATGCATGTTGGCGAAGTGGCCGTCTGTTAGTTCGTCACTAGTGTGGCCAGGGGAAAAAAAAAAAATCCTGTTTTGGTTTACTCATCCATTTATTAATTCAGAGTGGCTGTATTTATCTTGCTGAATTTGTTCGTATCATGTGACACAATAGTGTAACTTTGAGAGTATGAATTTTGTTATAGGAAACTTCTAGGAAAAAGCAGCAACTGTTCCTCTAAAACTTCTCTAGCATCTTGCATGCTTCTACTATCACAAAATCGATTTGCAGAATCGATCAAAATTGGTTATCAGATGTGGGCTTGATCTCCAATATCACTGTTAATCACGATTTACAAGGTGGTTATTTATGCCGACTACTATTATTGAAAAAAGAAATCTGATCTCGGTCATCCAACAGGCCAGCGGGTCTCAATCTACGCTGCTAGGGTGTCGTCACTGCATTATCCACATGCCGCTGCTAGGCACATGCTCTACCTTCCTGTGGCCGCGCCGTCTTCTCTTTTCCCTCCGCCATGGATCCATATGGCAGATGTGGTACCAGCTAGGGAATACGAGTGAGCTAGAGTGGGGAGGAAGAGATGTATCCACATTGCTGGACTGTGATGCCTCTGCCATATCAACGTCTTTCCTAACCCTTGGCTGGCCGTGGCGTAGCACCTCGCGACCCACGGCGCGCTGTACTGGCACACACGATGATGCATGTCTAGCCACTAATGGGTGTGACCTTTATCATTTTCATATACACGTTAACAATTAGTTTATCATGTAGTGTCATGTAGTGACTATTAACAATATCATCTGATAGAGCATATATTCTAGTATATTGTTTTCTATATGTTGAGAACTAGAATGAGTAAGGTCACTAGCTATATGATCTGGTATGCCTTTTACTCAGCGAATCATTCAGTAGTTTGTGTGTCTCTAGATTTTTCCAACAGCTAGCAGGCTAGCAGCCCCTTAACACCTTAAATCTTAAGATTCAAACATGGGAATAACTATACTTGGGAGTTATTTGGAGGCCTCTTAAACCCATAGTGGTCCAATGTATAGAGCCTCATGAAGGTTTGAAAGTTTGAACAATGGTTTTCTAAAAGAATAATAACTACTCATTAATGTATCAAATCCGAATAGGTAGATCAACCACTCCCCGTGAAACTTGGTGAAAGGTTAGGCACTCACAGTCGCACTCTATGGTGAGTCCATAGCCATTAATTACACGCCACGACGCGATTTGCTTGATGTGGCATATCATTTATTGAGGAAAGAGAAGAAAAAACAAGAAACGACGCCTTGTTTAGACGCCGCTTCTACCGGAATCGAGACCGGAGAAACGAGCGAGCCGCTGGCGAGGAGCAGCGCCGTTTCTTCCCGTTGTCAACAGATCCCGTGGAGGCAGACCTAGCTCGCCACGGCATCATAGCTTCGCCTCGCCCCTGCGCTGCCGCCCGCAAAGCTCGCTTAGAGCTCACCGCGTCCGCTTCCGCCGGGCGGCCCGTGCAGCTCGCCGCCTCCGCATTCGCCGCCGGGCCGCGTAGCAGCGTCCTCCACCGCATCCGCGTAGCTCGCAGCGGGACCTGGATCTGCATCACCGAAAGTGGCCAGCGACGCCGCGGATCTCGCCCAACTCGCCTGCCGGACCTCGCGCCGAAGTTTGCGCGGCGGAGAGCTGTGGGTCGGTTGGATGAACGGGAAGCAGAGGAGCTGGTGGATTGCGGAATGCATGTGAACTGAAGTAGCACTATTTTTGGTGAAACTGACATGCATACATCCACGGGCAACTGTGGCTATGAAAGTTGTTTATATTTTTGGTGAATCCTGCATGTGTCAAGTGATAATATTAAGGGGTGTAGGATGGATCACATGGCAATATGCCACAACCCGATCAAATTTGTTTTGTGCTTAGTAATAAATGTCTATATCTATAGAAACTATCATGACAAAGTATGCATTGTGGATCAAGGTTTCTTGTGATAGAGTCTTCGAGGTATAGACTCTATGGGTAGAGTCCGTGACCGAGAGTGCTCTTATGGTTGGGAGTGTTCTCGCCAACATCATCTTGCTTAGCGGCGGTGCTGCCACAACATAGGTGTCACGGCTTGACCAGCGGCGGTGACGCAGCCAACATCATCTTGCTTACCAACGGGCTCTACCTTCCTGTCGGCACGCTGTTTTCTATCGGTGTTGTTGCTGCGGGGTGATCCGCCACTAGAGACGCATGGGTTCACGGTTAAAACCCTGCTTGGTCCTTTTGGGCCGGGCGAAGGTCAACCATGCCACCTTCCTTCTTGAAGGGCCGTCGAAGATGCTATTCGCCGAGGACGGCAAGGCTATGGTTGAAAACCTACTCGTGTGTTGGTGGTGTATGGGGAGGTTTGTCGACCACCACCGCAGCCCATCTCCCGTTGCTTTTGTTGGAGTCGCCATGTCCGTGGTGTGCCTCATGCTCATCTTTGCACTACTGTGCTCTCAGGTTAATTAATGTTGCAGTCGTTGTTGCTCCTATTTGGACGGATGCTTTGCCGTCATGTCAGGCCCTCACACCTGGGCAGTCTTGATGGCGTGATGGCCCACCCTTCCGTGTCGCCAGAGCTTCCCCATGCCCGGCGAGCTGAGGGCATTTGTTGGGCCCCGCTCAAGCGGATACCTTACCGCCATGCTTTAGGTGTGCTTCCCTCATGTTTGTGTGCTAAAAGCGTGTTGGTACCCTTTTCTTCTCCGGTGTTTTGCCATCGCGGTGCTTCTTGGTGGATGTTTGGCCATTTTGGCTCCAACTCTTTTGGACAGGTTTGCTATACGTTCAGTGGTTTATGTTTTCTATCTGAGGCCTCTCGGTTCATCCTTGTTCTAGTGATGTTTGTGGTTTCTCCAAGGTGTATATGGCTCCTCACCATGTCTCTCTGTGGAGGTCATAAACTTACCCACTTCCACGTAATGAAGTACATGCTAATGCACATTTTTGAAAAAACAATGATCAATGGGAGGTAAAATGAATCATACATAGGGATATTGACAAATTTAGTATGTCCCGACACATGTACATACTATATAATTGTGGTGGCACACTTGGAAAAAAACAACGAAGGTCTCATGTGTAGCTGTAGGTAGTGCGTTGTGCAGTTTTTGTCTCCAAATTATTTTGGTAATTTCAAATCTCTCACTACGCTTTTTTAAAAAAAAAAAATATTACAAGTTGATAATTATGCATGAATTGTATGAACTTAAAGTCGTCAGTAGCACGGGTAACACTTCACTATCGACAAAAAGTACAAGTCTAGCAGGGACCAAGGTGGTCGATCAGGTGCAAAAAGACGACTCTAGCTAGCGTGCATGCCAGCAGTTGGTGAGGGAGTTGAAAGAAGATGAAAGATTTAATGACCAGTCCTTACATTTGTAGGAATTGTACACATCTTTTGAACCCGTCGTTATGACGACTAAGAATATGCGGCCGGGGATGAAAGTATTGGTCATAAAAAGATACTACTTCTGCTGCACGCTCATAAAGCCTGTATATGTTTTGTTTTGTTTTTCCTTCAGTGGTGATGTGGTCTTCCAAATCCATAATCAGAAAGACTCGGTCGCATCATTGAGCACGAATGGGTTGTCGATCTTGTGCTACACCTTTACCTCCAAAGGAGATAAATGAAACAAAATTAATTAGAGAAGAAAAATCTTTATTAACTGCCTCTTCCCAGTCATAGTGCAAGTAGGTTTTGAAAATCATGGAGTTAATTTCCAAACGTATATATGTCATTATCTTTTGGGAAATCTATGATTTAAACGGAAATAGCACTTGCCTAGCAACCAATATGTAGCAACGTCCCTCACATATGAAGTTTGAATATCTTTTTTGACATCATCATCAAATTTTGTAGCACCTCTCATGCCAAACAGTAGCTACAACATGTATTTACATAGCAAATTATGTTATCACGGAGTCACGGTCGTCACAGCATTGCTGTAATGGCCAAGGTGGACTTGTGGCCATAATCATGAACAAGATGGAAGGCTAAACCATGCACACGAAACATGTGAGCTCTCACACACATACGTATAAACTACTAACCATGGGCTCTCTAACATGTAAAAAAAAAAAAAAACATGTAAGGCAATTGCATAGGACTAAGTTTTTATTGCATTGGAGTAGTAGATGCTCGGTGATTAGCATTATTATCTAACCCTTGAAAAGAGGTTGTGGCAAAATTATAACGAAGATGATTACCATTTTCTTTTCAGCTGTTGCCCTTATAGAAGAGCCGATTTGTTCTTTTTTATTAATTTTTTTTTCCCGATTTCTGCCTTAGAAGAGACACAAGCCAACAACAAAAAAAGCCCAATACATATTAGTCATTATCAATTTAAAGACTAGAACACGATCCATATACCTAGGAGAGATATCCTTGGCCACCCACGAAACCCCGTACGTGAAGCCATGACAACTAAATTGTCAACATTTCATATCGCCAACTAATAGTCGTGCGTGTGCCTTAATTCGGATGGATTGCACTTGGAGACTCAAGATGTCCGAGCAACACGCCCGTGTTCGTACGCGTTCTCGACCACAAGGAGCTCCGATATTTGCAGTAGACGTTAAACAGGAGATTGAGGTTCTAGGTTTCAAGAGCCTTAATTAGGAATGCACACTAGTAGAGAACAGGGCTACAATACCCCGATTTCCAACCTCATTTAATACCCGATTTTGGGGAACCGGGACTGCCACTCGACTAAAGGTCCCGCCTTTTAGTCCCGGTTAAGCAACCGACTAGAGCCCATCCTCAGCACCAAAAAAAAAATGAAATCATAGAGACCTCACTTGTAATGTGTGAGATTCAAACCCAAGATCCTTTGCATAGTATGTAGATTCTTACCAACTTAGCCGCGACACCACATGTGACAAAGTCTTGATGCCCTCCTTTTGAATTGACTCATATGTGACCTTTAATCCCGGTGAAAAGACCTTTAGTCCGTGTTATAACACCAACCAGGACTAAAAGCGCCGCCTTTAGTCCCGTTGGTGTTACTAACCCGGACTAAAGCCCCTCCCCAAAAAAGCTGTTGATGTAGCCGTTGGGCAAGAGACTTTTAGTCGCAGGTTGGAGCCACCAACCAGATCTGCTATATTCTTTTAGTCCCGGCTAAAAAATCCCAAGACTAAAGCTCGGATCGAAAAGTCCGTTTCTCTACTAGTGGCATTGATCCCTCCAGGGGTTCTCCCTTATATAGTTTCTAAAACCCTAGGATCGAGGGTGTAAGGTCTTACTTTCGCCACGTCTGTTCTTACAACAGCATACCCGTTATTATAGGACTCAAGCATATCTCTGTTGTCGACAGAGAGAGGAATAAGATTCAAACCCAGATAACGCCACCACCGGATGTATGACGCGTTCATTGTTTTAGTCCGTGACCATTTCACATGCACGCTGACTCGATCAGTACTTAAAAAGGTACTCCCTCCGTCCTTAATCGATTCGCGTTGCCATCTTATTCGATGCTTCGCCTTATTCAAATTTTTTGCACAAACATAATTTTATTTTGTTATGACTTATTTTATCAAAGAAGATACTTGAATATTGATTAATTTATTTTATGATTTTATGAAATATTTTGAATAAGACGGATGGTCAAACAATGTAAGTTCAAAATTCAAAAACGATTTAACTCCATGGGACGGAGGGGGTACGCAAGTGTGGCTTTGTCAAACAACTTTATTTTGGCGTGCAACGAATATCTGCACGTGGATAAACATATATGCTCTGTCCCTCGCAAGTGGGATGTAGCAGAATCCACCATGTTCCCTCCTCTCTCTCGCAAGTGTACTTTTCAGTCTAGCATACTATGCATATTAATATTGTTTCTTTAGTTTTCAGTGGGATGTAGCAGAATCCACCATGCAATTCAACGTGTGCGCGCTTCGCAATGGGAAACATATATACAGTTCATGCGTGGTGAGAATGTCAAGCGACAAGAGAGCTTCTGTGATAAAAACTAGGATTAACAATATTGAAAATTACATTAGGATTTGTATCACTGCTTGGCATTCTCTGCTGGCCCCAATTGTCCACATTATCGGTCAAAGACTGAAGACTGAACCTCCTGATCAATAGAAGCTTCCATACTTGAAGGTGGTAATCCCTGGAGGTGCTCTCACCACCACATATAAATCGCCAATAGCCTTGTCCAATAGCAGTATAGCACTAGCTTCTCTCCTTGGAACAAAACTCTCCTCCTCTCAGCATCTTCCCTGTGTCTTCAAAATAGCTGCCAGTCTGAACCAGGATTCGATGGGCATGCACTCCAAGATGGATCTTATGCATGGTGTATTCATACCGTATAAGTTGTAGACGCCATAGAAAGCATATTTCAAAGCGCACGTCGATCACCACCACCTTTGTTCCTAAGTACACTGATGAAAGTACCGACATTAGGTACAAATTTTTACTGATATCATTATGTAAATATAAAAAATGAGCTCACCTTATATTCAGCGGTCGATCACTAGGTGTCATGTCCTCATTAATTCCCAAGTCAATTTGCCTGCATCTAGAAACAAAACTGTACAATGTTTGATTTCTAGAGACACTTGCAAAAAAAAGGTTAGCACAACTGCCGCCTCTTTGAATTGTTTTCATTGTAGTGCTTACTAGTCTAGAAAAAGTACTAAACTCCAATATCTAGGTAGTTACAATGTTGTTCTTTTCTTTAATGAAAAACGTGATCTCATATTTTTGAACAAAATTTGAGACATAGTTGAACCACTGAATATAATATAGAATATGGCTTCAAATGTTCATATGATCGACAAAACCGTATAATTGAATATCCGTAGGGTGCATCATCATGCTGTAGGGCCTGATTGGTTCATTTTTTCATTGGCTTTTTGCTAGCTAGAAAATAGAAGCTGAGACAAAAATCCCTACGAGGGTTCTCTTGTAGCTGCATCGTGTAATTCTCTCTTCTTAATGAAAAGTGAGTTATATCCGCCAATCCGAAAAAGAAGTAGTCCAATTGTTAAGTTGGCTATTAAAAGCTAGCTTATGTAGAAATAAGGTAAGCCACAAAACACACTAATATGAGTTTTTTTGGATTTTGGTGTACTGAGAAGCTAAAAATTGTTACATAATTAGTCATTAACATGAAGCCAACAGTCACAAAACCAAAAGCTAGAATGCCAACTTTGACCCAAAAGCATAAAGACTACAGCTTGAACAAACATGGAGAGCCTCGCAGTAGAGCGCTGCTGCCACATTTGCTAGTGGAAGCCCCGCTACCACTGGTTGAGAAAGAAAAATTCGAGCCTTGGGCCTCACCTCGGCCCTGTTCAGCACCACCACGTGGAGCCAACGTGGGGAAGGCATGTGGGCGCGTGAGAGAGGAGAGGAGCGGCTTGAGAGATAATGAAGGGGCCAGTAGTGGTGGATGTACGTACGTATATCACTTCTTTTTCCTAAATAGGGAGAAGAACCAAAAGATTTATTATTTACTGAATTATTTGATGCTATTTGTGCTTTAATTCTTTGCTTCCCCTCCATATTAATCCCTAATAGTATTAAGAATTAGATTTTTCTATTGTTTTCTCCATCTCTTTTGTTCTTTTTATTATTGCCTACCACACATCAGTGATTGCAAGACTTTCGCAAACCCGCAAATATACTTTGACAGCGTCAATCTTGCTTGAACAAAGCTGCATTAGTTTTAGCCACACTGCTGCTTACTCCTGTTGAGATATTAGGCAATTTTTACATTAATTCCATAATATAAATCATGAAGAACAGATCTACTAGATAAAGCATGTGAAACATACTACCATAACACAAAAGCATATCACGTATCATAGCATGATTCAACATCATATAGCATAGCATGATCATATCAACAAAAAGCATAACTAGAACACTAGATAGATTGGATAGATTGAACATGATTAATACTAACATTACATCTTAGGAAAAATACCTGCTAGACGTAGATGACAACGTGATAGAGAGGTTTCCGGCGAAAGCGAGATCCTCAAGTCGCTGTCACCGCCGTCCGATGCGGCGCGGAAGAGGTCGAAGAAGTTGATGATGAAGACGGCGCCGGAGCCGGTCCTCCTCGTGTCCTTCCCGAAGACGGCCGTAGTGAAGCTTGGGAGCAGTCGCCCCAAGAGCCCCCAAAATCCTTATTCTCTCCCGGTGCTGAGTCGCAAAAGACGCAAGGTTCCGGAGACCTACTGCCACGCTAGTGCACGCGAACCATTGGGCATAGAGATTGGCGACGCGGCGGTGAAGGAGAAGAGGCAAAACCTAAGCTTTCGATTGGGGTCCGCTTATATAGTCCGGTAGACCGACCTCGGGACACAGTCACGATCTAAACCGGTTAGGATTCTATTGTTCGTATTCGTTTAGAACTACGCAAAACAAAACACAAAAAACTAAAACGCAAAAAGAAACTATACCCCCGCCAAGGGGGAGTCGGATTTCGACAGTGCACCATTCCACGCCAAGATGTCATGCGCCTATGCCTAGCGCCACGCCCCCAGGAAAGCAAGTGTGTGTGTGGAGTTCCCTTTCTCTTTCTCACACTAGACTTAAGAAGATGAGAAACTGCCCATATTTAAACTGCTTCACTCCACCTTCCACTAACAACGTGGCACTAAAGGAATTGCACTCACTCATTTTACACTTCATGAATGAGCCTTCAGATTTAATAGAAATTTCGGGGACTTTGTTATTGGGCCAAACCCACGACATATAAATTCCAACAATTCCTACCTCCGTTAAGAAAAAAAAATACAATTGTATTACAGTGTCATTCGTCTCAAAAAAAAAATACAGTGTCATAGTTTAATATCATAAGTTCCACCAATTATAAATAAAAAGACATTCAGAAAAGTAATTGGAATACTCAAAGTTGCATTCGTTTATGGAGTGAGGGAGTACAAGACATAAAAAGTCGTCATGCGTACATATAACTTTTGGACTTGATTTGGCCATTTCTCCTTTGCCATGCATGAACGTATTTTTATCATGGAAAATGGTCAATTTCCACTCACACGAATAGATGTTGACAGAATATATTCCGATGAATTTGCAGATGGGACATATAGCTACCGGTAACATGGCATGTTACCTACAAAGCATAGGTGTAACAAGCTATATTACATATTTAATCACAATAGTAATTTGGGTCACTTCTGAAAGAAAATGGATTGCACTACTGTTCGACTGAATCTCACCCGAAACAGTGATCGAAAAAGCGATTATTTAACATATGAGATGCATGTATGTCGGCCCACAAACCAGCTTGTAGTAGGCCATTTTATGTGTGTGGGTTTGGTTGTTGGGCAAACCTCCATTTCAAATTATATGAACTTATCTTTTTTATGTGCATAGATTTTCCTATATATATCTTAGACAAGCATTATTGCAAAAGCTAAAAAAAACAAAATGACTTGTCTTTTAGAACGGAGGAGAGTAATAACCTAAAGTACGCACTATATATTAGATTGCCCGATTTAATTTATATATGTAACATAATATTGCTTATCACGAAACCGGAAATAGGGCCCATGAGGGCGAGACCGACTAGCCCAAGGGCGTAGCGGCGCCGCCCCCTCGGGCTCTCGCGCGCCCCCCGCCGCCCGTCTCCTCCCTTCCGCTGATTCTTGACAATTAATTCGAGATAAAGGAGGAAAATATCTAGGATTATCTTTTAGGTGTTTTGGTGTGCAAGGGGCTATCTCATCTATAAGGGAGACCCTTATTAGGAAATAAATAAATAGGACATGCTTGTAAAAGGTATTCCAATCTATAAGGAAACCTTTAGAGAGATTGCTTGAGATACAAGTCCCAATAGCCGGACTATATAAGTAAGGGTCTGTCTTTTCGGGGCAACAAGCAAATAAAGAAATTGTATCCCAATCTCTCTCTCCCTCTCCCTCTCCCTCTCCCCAAGCGCAGTGCCCCGCCGCCACCGCCGGCTACCGCCAGGGCCACCGCCGCCAAAGCCAGCCGTCGGGCGCGGCTGCCACACGCCGCCCGCCACCACCACCATCGCCGCCCTCCTCCACCTCTCCTCTCAATTCTCCAATCTCACAGCGTCGGTTCCGGCCCAATCTAGCTACAATCGGCCGGCTGGTATCCGGGAGACCACTACGATCCACCCACCACCATGGGCCGAATCAAAGGCACTGGCGAAGAACTTGTGAGCGAGTCACCAAGATCAACACCGGGATGGACAAGATCGATGATAGGCTCTCTATCTTAGCGGCGATGATCAGCAACACTCAAACACCGTCAACAACTCCGTGAGGCCGAAATCGAGATGAGGGCAATGTTTGAGCGGCGGCCGCTGACTTCATCAAAGAGGCGGACATTGGCAAAGCGGCCCGGGACAATCAAGTCACGCGCGGTGATCGATGACGATGAAGTGCTGCGAAGCCCGCGGGGCGCCGGCCCGGGCATGTCTTCAGCGGGGGCGCATGTGCCCCCCCACCTCCGGTTGACACCTTCCAGTCTCTTTCCCTTTGCACAAAAAGTCCCTTCCCCACCTATGATGGCAAGGGCGATCCCCTTCCATGGATCAACCGTTGCGAGCAATTCTTCGGGGGACAAGATGCGCCCCGACCCGCGAGCAAAGTGCAGTGCGCCTCCTATCATCTCACGGGAGGAACACGGTAATGGTACATGAGGGCATCCCAAGAGAAACCGGTGGCGGTGGGCAAGCTTCACCCAATACGTCCAACGGCGCTTTGCCCGGTGGCCTCGAAGGAATCCCATTTGGGTGAGTGGCATCACTAAGAAAGGCGGCACCGTCGATGAATACCACGGAGCAGTTCCCGCACCGCATTAACGGGCGGGGCCCACCTCGGCGACAAGCGGCGGGTGAACATCTACGGCGAGGCTTGGGCGAACCGCTCAAAACGGACGTCGAGATCTGAACCCCAAGGACATGGAGGCAGCCATGTCTCGCCCGGGCGTCTGGCGGCGCCTAGCCATCCTCTGGCACCGGCCAGAAACCAGCCGCGGGCGAAGGCTAAGGCGCCCGGCGCCGCGTGGCCTGGCCGGCCAGCCCCCGGGCCCCCCTCCTCGCCGGCACCGACCGCGACCGTTCAAGCGGTGACACCACAAGAGATGATGGAGCGACGCAAGGCTGGACTACCGCTTCAAGCTGTGACGGCCGTTCTCACGAGGTCTAAGTGCAAGCATCTCGCCGACATCGCAATCTTCCAGCGACTTCTACACCAGCGACCTGACAAGCGGCCCCACTAGCGGACGTCAAGGAGGAGCCGGTACGTCGAGAAGGGTCCTCACGGGGGACCCGGAAGCCGTGCGTGGTGCTCATTCTCTTTACACCTCGTCGGTGCATGATCTCGGCCGCGGGCATCAACATCATGCCGTCGACTCGGGAGCAGCGCACAACTACATCGACCGTTGTGAGCCCGCGGTAGGACTCAGGACTCAACCGGTCGCGTGTGTGCTCATCACCAGCGGCACCCGATTGCCCCCGCGACTACATGCAGCGCCCGCGCCGCCGACGTGCCACTACGCCACCGACGCCCGGCACCTTCGACATCGACGCCTACGCTCATACCACCGGGCGGGGCGTCGGCGTCATCCTTGGCATGCCTTGACTAGCAAGCCCTGGGCGTGTGACGTGGGACTCGCGACCCACGAGCTGCGGTACTACCGTGAGGGACGCCCCGAAACACGTTCACTTCAGCCCCACCCCCCTCAACGTAGGGCGCCCAGTCTGATCCCTTTCCGGGTCGAGCATCTTCGCCAAGATCCGGATGCCCACGACTTCGACTTGGGAAACGTTGAGGCATGCGACGCCTTGGACCTCACGACACGTCCCACGGAGTGCCGTCCCGGCCTACGTCGGGCTTCTGGCGGAGGATCGGCACTTACGTCGCGCCGCCCTCGACGTCACTACAGCGCGACGCCGCTCCAAAGATGGACGGCTTGAGGGCGGCCTCTGCTCTTTGGCGGCCGATTCTACCTCCCGGCTTCCTCTCCCGCTTCCTAGACCTCTTTGGAGGCCTGCACCCGGGCGGAGTTCGGAGGGGCGAACTTCCTCGCCTTGGGCGCCTACCGCGGCGGAGCCTACTTGCCCATTTGCACCAACCACCATCCTCTTAGAGGCGGTATGTAGCCACGGCGCCACCATATCATCCCGGCCCGGTGATCTCTTCCTCGACGGCATGGATGCGCCTCTTCCTCCGCAGTCGACAATGTCCACATCGGCTATGATCTCGAGGAGAGGGTGTCCACCGGCTTTTCACCTTCTCTATTAGGCGTCGGTTCCCTTCATGTGCGGTGCGATCTTTGAACTTGGGCGCCCTCCTCCTACTCGCGAGAATTCACTATCACGGCGCCTCCACCGCGCTCTTGATCGCAGCTCCACCCAATGGCGTTTCTTGTTCACTGGAGCCCCCTCCGGATATTGTGTGCATGGCACGGATGTGAGCGCATTCAAGGGAGCTCCTGCGGCGGCACGTCGTCGGGGCAGCCACAACACAACAGGGGACGCAGGTTCCACCGCTACATCTACCACGGCTACATCGGCAACCTTCACTATGTCCTGGAGTTTGATCCCAAGCCCGAACCAAGGAGAACATGATCCTCGGGAACCCAAAGCGGGGGGCGCCTCATGCTACAGTCGAGCTCATCGTTCCGAGGCGTGCGATCTTCACCCGTGAGTCAACAATGGACTTTCATCCCGTAGCGGGACGCTTCGGTCGGAGAAGGGGGAGATGTCACGATCTAGGAAATAGGGCCCATGAGGGCAGGCCCGATCGGGCCCAAAAGGCGCCCGGCGCCGTCCCCCTGGGCTCATCGCTACGCCCAAGTCTCCTCCCTTCCGCTGCGATTCTTCGGCAATTAATTCAGAGATAAAGGAGGAAAAATATCTAGGATTATCTTTAGGTGTTTTGGTGTGCAAAGGGGCTATCTCATCTATAAGGGAGACCCTTATTAGGAAATAAATAAATAGGACATGCTTGTAAAAGGTATTCCAATCATAAGGAAACCTTTAGAGAGATTGCTTGAGATACAAGTCCCAATATGCCCGGGCCTTTATAAGTATAAGTAAATGATACTTCGGGCAACAAGCAAATAAAGAAATTTTATCCCAATCTCTCTCTCCCTCTCCCTCTCAGCGCCGCCCTGCCCTCACCAACCAGTGCCTTGCCCATGTGCTTGAGCCATTGGCGCGCCTTGTACCCAGCGCCATGCGTCGGCCTTGGTACGCCTACGCCGCCCGCCCACCACCACCATGTCGCCGCCCTCCCTCCACCTCTCCTCTCAATTCCCCGATCGTGTGGGTTCGGCCCAATCTGGGGGCTGGAATGGAGCCAATTATAGCAGCTCAAGGCCAGAGTGGTCGGGGAGGACGGATGGCACCACAGTGTGCATGGTTAGAGCCGCCGAGCTCTCACCGTGGGTTAAAAAATCCCTCACCTACACACCAAAGCACAAAGTAAATGGACCGACCACATCAGGGAGTAGCGGGCCCATGTGTGCGGGTGGGGTATGGGGGTTCGAATTTTCTGGCCGAGGTGAGAGTCCTCTATTTAAGCGTAATAGCTCGAATCTTAAAAAGGATAAATTTATGAAAAAGAACGACTAAAAAAAGTATAAATTTATGAAAAGAACGACTAACTCAAAGTATACTTGCTAGGTGTGCGCCAACACACCATGCATGGATACCATGTAAAATACATGTTTGTAGCAAGTAATGGGCATATCAATTTTCATGTTTTAGTAACAAAATGAGAGATAATTCGTTCCTGAATACAAACCAAAAAAAGGGTAACAATACATTGCAAAATAAAATAAAAAACTAAAAGGTGCAAAAAATAAATTCACACCATTGACTATTTGATTGGTGCTGGACAATAGACAGATAAAAATGGTGAAGAATCTTTTGCTAGTTCCCCTGTTGCCGAAAAGAGAGGTAAAGTTTTCACTGATGGTACCGAGTCCATTATTGTGATTAACAAGATTAAGTAGGAATTTCTTATTCAGTAGTACGATTGGGTACATATAATCATCACATATATGCATAATGCACCATCAGGATATCAAACTTGACAATATCTTTTTTAAAAGAACATGACAATATATCGTATGACAAAGAAGAACTACTTTACAAAAATCCAGTTAAAAAGTAATCGCACTGTAATTACATAGCTTGAAAAAGTTAAACTAAGCTTCCACCATTGTTATATAACCCCATGCACTCACTCTTCTCAGTGTCCACCATCAACTGGCAAATACACCTCCAAAGCTAAGCTTGCTCTGCCTCTTGTCCTCTGCTCCTCTTCTCCATCACAAAGCTGCAGCACAGCACACGCCTGATCCGCCAATGTGCACCACTCCCGTGCCGCCACCGCCGCTGGTCGGAGCCAAGGGAGGCCACCACGTCTACGTCACGGTACCCCAGCTCCCGGAAGGCGACGCGGGCGTCCATGGCGGCCGGCAGCTCAAGTGCAGAGCCGTGCCCCCTGCCGACGGCGGGGAGACCTTCCGGGAGGCAGTAGCGCTGTGCCGGCTAGCGTTCCCGATCGCGCTGACGGCTCTGCTGCTCTACTCGCGGACGGCCTTGTCGATGCTCTTCCTGGGCTCCATCGGCGACCTCCCGCTAGCTGCCGGGTCCCCTCGCCGTCGCCTTCGCCAACATCACCGGTTACTCGGTGCTGTCAGGGCTGTCGCTCGGCATGGAGCCGCTCTGCTCCCAGGCGTTCGGTGCCAACCAGCCGCGCCTGCTTGGCCTCACCCTCTACCGCTCCGTCCTCTTCCTGCTCTGCTGCTCGCTGCCGCTCTCCGCGCTCTGGCTCAACATGTCCAGGATCCTCGTCTTCCTCGGTCAGGACGTCGAGATCACGGCGCTCGCGCAGGAGTACATCCTCTTCTCCCTCCCCGACCTCTTCTCCTTCTCAGTCATCCACCCGCTCCGGGTGTACCTCCGGTCGCAGGGGGATAACGTGGCCGCTCGCCGCAGCCGCGGGCGCCGCCGTTCTGTTCCACGCGCCGACCAACTACGTGTTGGTGGGGCGGCTCGGGCTCGGCGCTCCTGGGGTGGCCGCCGCGGCGTCGGCGTCCAACTTGGTGCTCCTGGCAGTTCTCCTCGCGTGCGTCCTCGGCCGGCGCGACTCGGCGCTGCGAGCCGCGGGGCCGCCCACGCCGGAGTGCCTCGCCGGGTGGGGCCCGCTGGCGCGGGGCTGGCCTTGCCCAGCTGTGTGTCGGTGTGCCTGGAGTGGTGGTGGTACGAGGTGATGATCCTGCTCTGCGGCGTCCTGCCGGACCCGAAGCCGGCGGTAGCGTCCATGGGCGTGCTGATGCAGACGACGGCGCTGGTGTACGTGTTCCCGTCGTCGCTGGGGTTCGGCGTGTCGACGCGGGTGGGCAACGAGCTCGGCGCGAACCGCCCCGGCCGCGCGCGCGCCGCGGCGCACGTGGCCGTGGCCGGCGCCGCGGGCATGGGTCTGGCGGCCATGTCGTTCGCGGCCGGGGTGCGCCACGCCTGGGGCCGCATGTTCACCGCCGACGCCGAGATACTCCGGCTGACCGCGGCCGCGCCCCGGTCGTGGGGCTCTGCGAGCTCGGGAACTGCCCGCAGACCGTCGGCTGCGGCGTGCTCCGCGGCAGCGCGCGGCCGACGCGCGCCGCGCACGTCAACCTCGGCGCCTTCTACCTGGTGGGCATGCCCGTCGCCGTGCTGCTGGCCTTCGGGCTCGGCGTGGGCTTCGTCGGGCTCTGGATCGGCCTGCTCGCCGCGCAGGTGTGCTGCGCCGGGCTCATGCTCTTCGTCGTCGGCTCCACCGACTGGGAGGCGCAGGCGCGGAGGGCGCAGGAGCTGACGTCATGCGCGTCGGCCGATGTGGAGGAGCCTGATCGGGCCCACGCGTCAGCGACGGCCGTGGGAGGGGAGGCAGGCCGGAGAAGGGGGGAGCAGGAGGGCGTGGAGACGATGTGCTACGACCACGAGCCGCTGATCTCGAACAGTGGGGAGGCCGAGGCAGAAACTCTGTAGGCGGCCAGCTTCAAGATTCGTGAAAAAGTCTAGTGCCGTGATAATAATTTTATTATTGTTATATAAATCTATAGTAGTACTCAGTTCTAATGGTATTGAGTATAACTTCTTTTTTATTGTTGTTTTCCATATATTAATTCTTCGCATTTGCATTAGTGGTAGCTGGTGCTGTTGAGGTGAGCTAAAAAAATAGGTCGGGTGGGGAAAGACCCCCCACCGGCATTATTCTTAAGAAGAAACCCCGGTTTTAACCGGTAAAAATCCCCTCAACCCCAGCCCCGCGACCTTTGTGAGCTTCTAGCCCATGGGAACTTCACGATCCTCAATCCATTTGGAGATGGCCTAATTACACCGAACCCATGAGCCGGTGATACCAACTAGAGCCCCAAATTTGGACCGTAACCCCCAGGCGATATACCAACCAACGTGAGCCCACAACTCGATCCATACGGGACACAGGCGAAGCTCTTAACTAGTGCTTTGGCACCTCGGGGATGACGAGGGAATTTTTTTTACCACAACACGAAATTCGCTCCCCACGGGGATTTAAACTCGGGACTGTGGAGTGCGCTTTGACTGACACACCCTTTGGCAGGTGAGCTAAGATACTTGTTGGGCACCTTTCTAATTGCTATCTTATCAATGGAGAGAACTAATTTTATGTTTTGCTAATTTTGTAAAGTCTTGCTAGTTTTGAACGACAACACGAAAAAATTTTAGGGGTGTTTGGTTCCAGAGACTTTTTAATGTTAGGATTAAAAAAGTTCCTAAAGGTGTCCCTAGTAAACTAAACCGGAGAGATTATTTTTGAGTTTTTTGCTAAAAGACCCAAGAACCACCTTATTGAGAGTCTCTCTCTAAAGTCTCTGGGACTGGAAAAAAATACAAACCTTTTTGAACCAAATACGGTCTTCACATCTCGTCAAACTTTCAAAACTTCAGACATGCACTTGTGTGCCCATAGATAATTGGTAATGGTGGTAATGATAGTTGCAATAAATTGTGACATTGGAGAGGATTCTTGGCTTGGCTCCTTTCACACCAGGCCAGGCCAGGCGTGCCTCCCGGTGGGGAAGCAAGTTGGGCCATAGGAGGGCAATAGAAAAGAACAGAAGAGAAAAGGCGGCATTTCACGGGCAGTCAGTGTATATGTATAGAAAAAGCATGCGGATTCCATGAGATTTTCACCTTTCGGCTCCGATCCTCGGATGGCACTGCCTTGTGGCTGTGTGCTCCACCTCACGAGCCGTGGAACTTTTGGAGGAAGAAGACAACGCAACAAACAAAATGGATACTGTGCACAGGGACCAGCACGTAGCAGTCCACCACGCATCCATGCTCGATCGGATCCATGTAAATGCTTCTCTTGGATATGGGGTTAGTTGCTTCAATTTGGGGACGAATAATAACTGGAAAAGGAAAATCATCTAACATATGAAACTGTTGCACAAATTTCAGAGAAGTAGCTGAAACGAAAATCTACCTCTCTCATGCATTAGATAATTGCATATAGGACACATGCCGCAATTCACAGCAAGTACCAATGTCTGTCCCACTAGCTAGGATGGTCCCTATTGGATTTTTTTTCTGCCTGTCCTACCTGGTTTCTACACTTTCCCTTTGTTTTTCTTGTCAAATTGGTGGTGTTTAGGTCTCTATTTCACCCAAAGTATTTAGGTTTTGGCGCATCATTCTGTAGAATGAACTAAACACCACCAAATTGCTTGGTAAAAAGTTGGTCATTCTTCATTTTGAATTTTGACCTTAAAAGCAAAAAAAAAAAAAAAAAAAAAGTTCTAGAGAGCCTGTGCAGCCCTCACGCACCCCATGAAAAATTTGGTAATTTGGATGGAACTAAACACCAAAAAAAATTGGCATTTTGCATTTCATCATTCCATTCCATGGGTAACTAAACAGGGCTCTTACAGACTGTCTCAATGCAAGTTTTATAGAGTTTCATAGGCATTAATATGTTGACATGTCACCGTGTTAATGAGGAAAGATGAGGACAAATTAATGGAAGTAGAGAGAGTTTCATGGTGATGAAACTCTTTTGCCTTGTTTTCAAAATATAAGCGTGTTTCTAACTAAGTCATGAAATCCCCCATTGAGGATGACCTAAGTTTTCGCAACGACTTCACTCTCACCATCACTCACCCACTGGACCACTACTCCTCCCCTACATACCACACACCTTACATGTTAACCGAATAAACAAACAATAAAAAAGACACTTTCTTTCATTATTTGGATCATCATATACTCTAAAGCTAGTAGCCAAATCTAAGCTTTTTAATCAGCTAGTGTGGCACATGTGTTGTCGTTTGGTTCAAGTACCGATATATCTAGACATGGCAACGACGACGAAGTCTCTCGTTTGGTCATTTTGTTGGTTGTCGAGTTTTCATGATATTAGACCAGGCTGCCTTTTTCTTAATGAGCGGTTTCAATCTATATTCTTAAATTTAGGTGGACACATAAGGACACCTTGTTTAGGTTCAGGCGCCAGTATATACACTATTTTTCTTAGAATATAGCTTTGTAGCCTACGTTTAGGGTACATTTTGTAATATATACAATTATATGTTTGAGTTCTATTGTAAAAAAAGTATGTTTTAGTTCAATCACAAGATCACCTAGTGAAGATGCACAGCCTTCCCCTGCGTCGTCCTCCTGGGGCGACTCGGCTGATATGCCAACACCATAAACAACACCTCCACCCTCCGGCCATCTCCGGCTGCCGCCACCGCTGCTCTGCTAGTGATGGCGGTGGCCAAATGTGAAGCCGAAAAAGGTCTCGTAGTAGTTCCAAGCCCCCTCACTCTCCTACCCCTCTCAGCGGATGCTTGCTGCGTCGACGATCGTTGTTGCATAGCCACCCTCCCAAAGCGGATGCATTGATGCTAAGAGCGTGTTGGCCCCATAGGCCAAGTCCCTGCTGCAGATGCTTTGTTGTTGGGGGTGTGTCAGCCCCTTCCAGATGGTGCTTTATGGTGTAGCGATAGATGATGTTATAGACTAAGCAATCGCGAAGTTATGTAGGGCTTAAAGCTTCAATGCTTATTTATAAGGCGTCGATGATGTAACAAACTTCCTTTTCTTAATTAATGCAAAGCAAGACGCGCAAGTCTCTATTATGTGATTAAGAGAAGAAAGGTCAGTATTGAATGAACTAAACTTCCTGTCTGCCTCATTTGGGTACATGATTATTGGAAATAAATGGTAGTTACATTTTCATTGAATATGTCCTTTTACTATTCAATAATCTATCTGTAAGTGCTAAATATAGTTATATTCTGGGATGAAAGGAGACAATTACTTGTTAATAATTTGAAAAAAGACAAATATCTAATCTCTCATTCAAAAACAAAAGACATTTTTTATTTGAGGTCAAATATTGTATAACTTTACTAAAAAGATAGTTAGACTACAAGTATGTCAAGTACACACAGAAAAAAAAAACCATTACATTTGTATTCATATTTGAATGTTCTTTATTTGTATATATTAATTAAATAAAATATCATGTGGGAAACCAATGTCAATTGATATCCACATTTTCAAATCAACATTGCTTTAGTACCATCCGTGAGGAATGCAAAACCTTTCATCGGAATGTTGATATATATCATGTATTTGTTTATGATATTTGTAGAACAAAGTAGAAGACTACTTTAATAGTACCACATCCTAGAATCTCATCCTAAGTTAAATTATCTTAACTTTAACGAATTTCTTACAGGAAAGGATATAAGAACATAATTTCTTTTTTATTCATCATAAATTTATTCTTATAGCATACAAATAAGTTTGATGTGATATTGATGTTCTTTCTAAAGCTGATGAGGGTTGTTTTGAGGGCGAATAATAATTGCATGCTAGATGCGTGTATATCTGTATGTGTATAATTGGAGTTGAGTGAACAAAAGCAGTGCGATTGCACTTTCACGGTCGGACCTCCCACGTGATGATGGAACCACTAAACGGACTGCATCTTTCGATGCTAGCTTCCAAACATATATGACGAAAATCTGTATAACTCTTATCTACTGGCTCCATATAGGTACTTGTAGCCACTTTCACAGTCGGGCCTGCTATATCATCTGAAAAGTAAAATTTAAATTACGTATTATCTATGAATGAGATAAATGGCAGTATAATACCTGCTGATCTCTGCAATTAAACCAAACAAGTAGATAAACAGAAACCAAATAAGGATGGGAAAAATCGCCAGATAGACGGAATTGCGTATGTAAATGACGCTGTTCAACTGAATGTAAATTAGTTGGTTCGTCGGCACCCAAGTTTTCAAGCATGGCTGTCAACGTCCTCTTTGGCCTAACTAAAGCTACCCTACATGTCATGCCACATTAAGGCCAACGGCTGTCACATTACAATCATATTTCTATTCATCTAGCTGCTTACTAAACCTATGTTACTATACGTACTGTCTCATTATACCAAAAACCTAAATTGCCTCGAGTCAAAAAAAACCGTCAAAGAAATTACCATTTCCTTTATTTTAGTGGGACATTGCACGGACAGGACATGCGTAACCGGACAGGACATGCCAAGGAAACCGGTTCTTGCAGTCATTGAATGGACAAAGACATGCGTATCTGACCAAGGCTCAGATTTTTCTTCACATTTTTCAGAAAAGACGGCTCGATCCTCGAACCCCTGTACATCAATCCTATCCATGGCGTGACCTTGCAAGCGCCGAAAAAAGTCGAAAAAACAAGAGAAAATGCTCCATTTGGATGTATACCTACTTTTCTCTCTCCTACATTTGGATCTAGATTTAAGAACCACCTAAATCATAGAAAAGAGAGATATTAGGGTAGGAGAGTAAGTATCATCTCTTATGGTCCCATCCTTCAACAAATGGAACGGCAAAAACTCCCCCCCAAAGAAATGGCCAATTTTAGGGTTTTGAAGCTCAAAACCTTAAAAAAAAAATGGAGGAGGTGGGTGGCTGCATTTAGACAAAAACCACCACGTTTTATAGATATTAACCGTGACGGTTATTTTACCAAACCACCATGGTTAACGTATTAACCGTGTCGATTTTCTCCCTAGCCAACTGGCTTGGCTAGCCTCCGTTGACCATGACGTTTTTTTAGAAACCCGCTACGGTTAATAAAACCAATGTGACTTTGCAAAATCTTTTGTGTAATAATGACATCAACAGAAGTTTGGTAGCGAGAAATTGCCCTACGAGATTCACAAATTGGAGACGAACATTTTAGTGCATTCACTCGTTAACAATGGTACCGTACCGAAAACTTCTTTTTCACCTGTGCTATTAGCATCTATATATTAGCATAGCAATTAGTTTCGGCACGTGTATATGCAGGAGAGAGAGGAGAGAGAGATGGCAAACGAGTGGAGGCTAGGACGTCCATTTCGGGAAAGCAGGAGAGGGGAGAGGAGGTTCGTGATGCGTGTGGCCCTTTTGAAAGTGAGAAGTCTAGAAGGCGATGGGTGCACGTGATGGCTTCCCCTCCTACCGGCAGAAGAAAAAAGACCCTGCTATTAAAAAGGGGCGCGATCTTTGTTAACAATAAGCCAGCCAGTCACCTCCTGTACCTTACAGCCATCTGATCACCTCATCCATCTACCTGAACCTGATCGTCACCTGCTCCTTCTTGCCTTCATCGTCTTGCACTGCACCAGCCAGCAGACTGATCGACAACAAAAGTGTCCGTCTCAGCACCTCTGCTAACCAATTAATTAGTTGGCGTGATAGCCTGTCGTCCTAGCCCTGCTCAACCGGACGTACTGACAGGTCAATTTTAGTTTGTTTTGTTTCGTCACATGCATGCATCCTTTTCTTTGTCCCCAGATGTGATGTCCATATTGAAAACTTTGTCAAATTCATGATTATTATATATATAATTCGGAAGCATAGGATCGATTCAATGGAACAGGATAGGTAAAAGTCATGGAAACACTTGTTGAATCAAATCATAAGAATGCTTAAGTGTTTTTTTAACAATGATAAAAAGTATTCGGCTTCATTTAAAAAAGTCCCTTCTCCCCAGCGTCGCCCCACGCGGGCTGGCTCGGTGGAAACCCTGCCGCTGTGGCATCCCTCCCTCCCTCCTCCTCCCTTTGCGCGCGGGCGGGCCGCCGGCGAGCACGCGGCCTGCCGGGATGGTGGCGGCAAGACACTCTCCTCTCTCCTCGGTGGTGGCGCGGGCGCGCGAGGTGGCGCCTCCCAGCGGCCGCGTGGTGGCTCGGCGAGGCCGCTTTGCCTCTCGACCGCGGCGGCGCCGACCGGTGGGCGGCCGGCGGGAGCAGGTGTGGTGGCGGCTCCTTCTTCTTCCTCCGTCGTCCCCTTCTTCTCCCCTCCCGGTGGGCGCCGAGCGGCTGGGCTCCGGGGGCTGGCTGCTGGTCGGGGGCTGGTGTCGGATCCGGCGCCCCCGGGTTCTTGGAGACCACAGTGGTGGCCCCATGGTGGGGGTGGCGGCCATGGGAACACAGGAACCGCCGGGATCCGTGGTCCTCTGAAATTGGGAAAGCGGCGCCCATGATGGCGGGCGCATGTGGCCGGCCGACGGCGTTTGGCCCCAGGCTGCGGCAATTGCGGTGCCGGCCCGGGCGAAACCTTCTACGGCTTTGTGTGGCGGTGTGACACGCGTAGCGAGAAGGCTTCGGTTCCAAGGGCCTGACCGGGGATGGCGGTCGGCAAGGCTGCTTGGCTGCGGGCACGTTGATGCCGGCGGGGCGTTGATGCCCCTACGGTGGGGGTTACGGGGGCCCGGAGCAGCGGCGGCGGCGGCGGCGGCGAGCGGCGGTTTCTAGGTCCTAGCCGGATGTTCTCGGCGGGGGATCTTTGGGCGAAAGCGGCGACGGCGCACATGGGCGTCGCTTCCTCGTTGAGGGCGTCGTGCTCCCCGGTCTCTTTGGCGAAAGCCCTATCCATCTTGGATGGCGGCGGTGGCGTCCCCAGCGTCATCCCCCTTCACGAAGGCGTCGCTCACGGTGGTCGAGGCTACGACATCGTCTTGGTTTGATGCTTTTCATCTTCGGCGTTCGCGCTGCGTGTGGAGGGGGTTTGTGGAGCGAAGTCGGAGCTGCTGCGTTGGGGCGTGGCTCGGCAACGATGACACTGGCGAACCCCTTTCTTTGTCGTCCGTCCGATCCGCTTCGAAGTCGAGCAAGAGCCGGGGAGGGGCGAAGGTTCAGGATTGGAAGTCGGAGCTGCTCTTCATCCGAGTTAGCAACGATGACATGTTGTGGCCTTTAAACCGGGCTATCTGCTTGCTTTTTCGTTTGGTTTGTCCGGGGTCTATCATGGGAAGTTGGAGCTGCCGGTTGCTTTGCAATCAAGCTTGGCAACGATGACTCGTGGTAGTTGTGTGCTCTTCCGCGACGTGTGGGTGGGTTGGCCCTTCGTGTGCGCTTGCACCATGTTCGGCTACCTTTCTTGTACATACATTTATACCGTCTTAATTGAGAGGTAGAGCTCCTGCCATTATTAAAAAATTCTGTAAAAAAGGTGACTAAATTAATTATTACTCCTTCCGTTCGAGAAAAGATGCACTCCTAGCATCCCGAGGCAAAATTAGTGCCCGAACCGGATTACTTGTCTACCCGCCCTATTTCATTCTTCTCCCCGTATGTATTATGGTATCAAGATCAAGACATTGCTTGGATCTGGACGCCACAGCGGAGGCATGAATTCAGGCAATTCATGATGAAACAAAGGAACCATGGGGCATAGTCTTGCTTTGCTGAATGCAGACAATTTTTCCATCAAAGAAAAAAAAAAAAGCCAAGCCCAGCGGCTAAGAAGGGGTCGTGTTAGCGGCCGACCACCCAAGTTGGGGGGGCGCCGACCAGCCCTCGCTTGGGCGGCCCAAAGCTGCCGCGGCCCAAGGCGATGGCCTGTTCATCTTCCTCGCGTGCACCCACGAGGACCTTACGACGCCCGCCCGCCCGCTCCTCCACGGCGACGACGCCCGCCGTCCCGGCCCCGCGGGTAGCTCTAGGAGCGCGGCGCTCTTCGCGGACTCCGGCGAGCCCTAAGCGCGCGCCAGCGGCGCTCTTCCCTCCCCCGCCCCGCCCGCCTTCACGCCGCCTTCTCCTCCAACTCCGGCAACCTCCCGGCGCCGCGCCATGGCGGAAGCTTACACCCCGCCGCCTACCCGCCCCACCGGATGGTCGCCCTGGCCCAGCCGGCGGCGCCCGCCCGAGAGCTCACCGCCCTGCCACCGCCGTGTCGGCGACGCGGCGGCCGGCCGGCCGGATCCCAAGCTTTTGATGGATGGAGGGGAGGAAGCCGCCGGAATCCGCGACCTCGCCCGGAACCCTAAATCCACGGCCCTCGCCGGAACCTAAAGCTACGGACCTCACGGGAACCCTAAAGGCACGGTGGGCGCGGGAGGGAGGAGGAAGGGGAGGACCACGGCGGAGGAGCACGGCCCCGCCTTGGGTGGCGTCGCGCCGCTTCGACTCGTCGGGAGAAGGAGGAAGGAGACGACGGGAGGAGGGAGGGAGGAGGAGGGGCGGGCCAAACGGGCTTCCATGGGCCAAAAAGCCAAAAGGGCGAATTGAAGGGGTGGTCGGCGGATGCTTAATCGGTCGGCCCGATTAACATCCGCCGCTAAGAAGCCCGGAAACTTGTTAACAGCCCTAAATGCAGCAATTACAACAAATTGGGCCAACGGATGATTCCTTCCAACCAACAAGCGGGCTCTATAGCCCATGGCTCATGGTCGCACGCTGAAAACCACATCGTTGAGCCGAAGCGATGCCGCGACTCGTGGACGGCGCCAGCGCCCGGCCAGCGCACCATAACCGCCCGCCCGATGCCGTTTTGCTCCGAGGCTCGACACGACGCCTCCCTCGTCGAACCGCCTCGCGTCGGAGGCCACGGCGCTCCCTCCCTCCGTTCTTTGTTCTTTGGCGAAAAATCGAAGGTACTACGCCTAACTAGTTCTTATTGTTAGCCCTGCCGTTGAATTTGACACCGTACCTTAACCTCGGTCCTAGAGATGGGCGAGACGAAGCTTACGCAAGAGTGCGTTGATTAGGATGTGAACCCGATGCGGATCGTTTAGGGTGCGGGTCCAAGTTCTAGTGCCCGCATGCCATTGATACAACAAAGTAGAGCGGTCGCGATGGCGGCGGCAGCGATAACCAGGTCAGATCCAACCCCACGAGGCCCAATTGACCGCAACTAATTACAAGACTAATTAGTTGTGGAGAATATCATCTGAAATTTCTGAATGCTTTTCCCCATCGACACCATATGTTGTTTGATTCATTGATTGTGCTATCAATAAAACCATTCCGTCGATTCAAGGAATTGATGATTACAATGTAGTAATGGCCTAGTGTAGCGTTACACAAAAAATCTGGTTACAACTTGTACTAGTCGATAATTGCGGCTACATGATCTATAAGTTTATGCAGAAACTCTGTATCAGACAGTTCATGGATGTCCTGGGATTATCACTGAACAAACACAACAAATTCCATTATACAATTTTCTGCAGCGTAATTACATAAATAGACTGGGTAATATCTACCAATTCATGATAATAGGTATGACAAATTTGATATTTATACTTGGAACCCTTTGTTTTCCTTCCTTGGCATCTGTTTGGTCTCCAGGATTCGACAACCCCCAAGTTAAGACCATTTTTAACTGGCATGCTCCCTTCAGCGTTGTAGCACCTGCAAGACCTCCTTTATCGTTGGCCTTAGTGATGGTTTTGGTCCAGTGCAAATTAGTCCTAGCTTGAATACTAGTTGCACCTCACTGAAGTTGGATGGGTCTCGTATGTTTTCATCGATTACATCCATCAACTGAAAGTTGTCTTCTTGGAATTGCCGCCAAGCCCACTGTGCCAAATTCTCATGACCGCCATTCTCACCAGTTGCGCGTCTCCCAGTTGTCAGCTCCAAGAGAACCACCCCGAAGCTGTAGACATCAACTTTCAAGTTGATCTTTCTTATGCTTGCAAACTCTAGCAAATAGTGGGATTCATCTCCATCATATAGTCATACCACTTTGTTCAATATGAAAAGGAAAAATAAAATGTTCTTACCTGGAGCCATATATCCAAAGGATCCGACCATTGCTGAGATTGACTCTGGCTCGCCAGCTTTAACAAGTGCACGCGCCAGACCAAAGTCTGCAATTTTTGCTCTGAACTGAAGATCCAACAGGATATTGCTGGACTTGACATCTCGATGTGCTATAGGTGGACATAAATCATGGTGCATGTAGCTCAGTCCTTTAGCTGCATCAATTGCTATTGACATTCTCATTGGCCAATTTAACTGGTCAGTTGTCAGATCTCTCTGATGCAACCAATCATATAGGCTACCATGTTCCATGTATTCATACATCAGGAGCTTTGACTCGGAGGTTGATATGGAGCCAATCAACTTGACAATATTAGCATGCCTGATAGATCCAAGAGTCCCAATTTCAGCTTGAAACTGTTTTCCAAAGATACCATCCTTCTTTAGGCCATTACCAATTTTCTTGACAGCTATCTTGCAGTTGTTACTGAGGCATATCTTGTATACGTTTCCCGAGCCACCTCTGCCCACAATGTTATTGTTTGTAAGACCACAAAGAATGTCTTCAACATTGTAACTAATGGGTTGGAAGGTTGTTAGCTTCCACTGTGGAGATGGAGCCTCATGCTTTTTGCTAGCCCTAATCTTAATGAAACAAAAAATCCCCGGTGGAACACGAGAATTGTTGAACCAAGGATTAGCAAAATGATTATGGGCCTTTTGAAATGTTTGTCTTGCTCTTCTCTCGGCCTAGTTGTGTGCTACACATAGTATAGTTGCCAAAGTTATAGTAGGAGCGAGACCAAGATTGGATAGAAAGCTCTGCTCAAATTCGTTTATCCGGAAAATATATGGAATAACGCCTTGTCGGTTGGTTATTGGAGAGATTGAGGTGGGTAGGTCTCGGATATATAAGGTTTTCTAGTATTGGGCCGGAGAGATTGTTCTCGAGAGAGATCTATGGTATCAATTGTCATACTTATTAATGCCATATCTTGCGGGATGTTTGGGATCTCACCAGAAAGATTGTTTTTCCTAAGGTCAAGCTTCTTGAGGTACCTCATGTACCAGATCCTTGAAGGTAGTAACCCTGATAACATATTTCCAGCCAGGACGAGGACTTGCAAAGGTGCATGTATGATGAGGTTTGTTGGGACTTCACCAGAGATGAAGTTGTTTTCTGCCATTAACATATTTAAGTTGTCTACTGACAACGGTAAGGTTCCGTAGAATGCATTATTGCTGATATTAATTGTTATTATATTTGAACCCAACTTACTTGGCAGTGAGCCGAGAAACCATTTTCCCGGATCATGATCATAGTCAACTCCGGCAAGACCATATGTTGCTTGGAAAACTGCTCTAAACTGGTTATTGTTCAAGAATATGGACCTCAATCTCTGCAGCCGCAAGAAAGACTTTGGGAGTTCACCCCGACAATCTATTATTGGAGAAATCAATGTCTTGAAGGGCCTGAAATGAGCAAAGGCCCTCAGGCAGCTTCCCAGATAAATTGTTAGATGAAACTTCAATATTAAAAAGCATGGAATGTTTCCCCAGCTCATTGGGAAGTCCACCAGATAGAAAGTTGCGTGACAGTTGCATATCATGGAGCATCGGAAGAAGTGCAATACCCTCTGGAATCAAACCTGAGATATGGTTGTCATGCAACAAAAGGAGGGTCGGTTCTTCTTGACTTACCAAAATCCTCCGTATCCATCCTGTGAGTTGGTTGTTTGAAAGATTGATCTTGGCCAAACTCAATGCTTCAATTGGTCCACTTATTTGACCATAGAGAGAGTTATTATCTAGATAGAGCGTTTCCAGACTGCTCAACCTCCAAACTCCACTAGGAATCATCCCATTTAATCTGTTAGAAGATAAGTCAAGTAGCCTAAGTTGACTCAGCTGAGACATGGTGTCTGGAATTTCACCAACTATATTCATGTTGCTCATCCACAAATATTTTACGCTGCTCAGATTTCCAAACTGTGGATGCAGCCTGCCTGGAGCAAAGTGATTGTAAGCAAGAGACAAAGCTTGAAGTTTTGAGAGATTTCCAAGCTCTGCTGGGTAGCTACCATTAAAATGATTGTTATAAAGGTGCAAAATCGAAGACCATGAAGCCGGGCGGATTGCACTTGGGATGCTGCCAGATAACTTATTTGATGCAAGGTTTAGATAGGCAAGCTTTGGTAACAATTTATGGATGTTTGGAGGAAGAAAACCAAACAATGAATTGAATGAGAGATCCAGGTGCTGAAGTCTAGAGCAATTGAAAATAGATGTAGGGAAAGAACCTGATATTTTGTTCTTGGATAGATCAATGTAAAATAGATTCTTGAACGAGCAAATGGATTTTGGGATTGGCCCGTAAAGGTCACGACCAGCAAGTGATAAACCTGTTACAGAGCCATCTGTGCAATTGACGCCTGACCAAACACAATGATCGGTGTTTGCGATGGAACTCCAGTTCAGAGCTGCAGGCTTGCCCCAGTCTTGCTCAAGCTTTAGAAGTGCTGCCTTCTCAGAATCCCTAGTGATGGACTCACAATTGGATTTGATGATATGAATATTGAGGAGGACCAGAGTTAGCATGAGGATGCCACGAACAAGGTAGAGACTAGCCATGATACTTACCAGAAGGTGTTGTAAAGTTCATGTATTATATACGAAGTGAATCTGAATGAAGACACGGCAGTCAAGGTCTCTTGATCGGTCAAAACATATCATTTTTTCTATTATTGCCTTTGAATAATTCTATCTACACTACGGATCACTGACCGCTTCAGTTTCCATGAGCTGTGTTTTTTCCCCAAACACAGCAAGAGAGCAAGCAAAGAAAAATCAAAGGACAACAAGAAAAGAGGATAAACCGCCAAGAGAAAGGGCACACTTAGGTCCCCGCTTTCCAACTAAACGAAACACCAAAAAATTGACCACGATGCCATCAGTTCCTTGAGCTGATGTAAACGGATCGATATGGACGGTTATAAATGCAGATAGCTACATTATTCGTCGGACTTGAATTCGATACAGATAAGATATGAATGGATATAAAAAAAGGACAACATATATATACGAATTTGAGTATCCTAATTTTGTTACATACAGCTATGTGGGTTTCTAACGTAAAGATACGAATCCCTTCAGTCGGGTGGTCGGTGAGAAAATATCCATACCATTTACACCCTTACATGCAAGTGATGATTTAAGGGACCAAAAATTGTGTTTCTATACCAACTATTGGGTGGTGGTTACATCAGTTTCCTTGAGGAAAAGAAAGAACTAATTTTGGGTTTTGTGGCATTCTGTCAGACTATTTCAAAATCTGAAAAGTTAATTGTTTCTAACAAAAGTTCGTCGAAAGCCATGGTTTACATTTCCTTTTCAATCTATCACTAGAAAAATTATGTTGGAAGGGAAGACAGAAGGTGGATGGAATACCATCATAAAGTTAAAAGTACCAGATATTTCTAAAGTCATATCGGTAGAGAAACTTCTTTGACCAATAGGGTAAATCAAGAAAACAGCAGTAGTAGCTGCAACAGAAGCTGAATATGCAACAGCAATCCAAAGACATACCTAGACGGAAACTAAGTTCACACTAACGACCCATATAACAAGCTACACCAAGTAAAAAGTGTAGAACAATTAGCTCATAAGGACCACCAGTGGATGGAATTAGAGAGGAGACGGGATATGCCTGTTCTCTCCCTGCTTCCTCCTCTATAACCAGCTGGTCTCTCTCCCCACCTGACCCGAGCAGCACCCCCCTTTGTCAGCCCAACAGCCTCACGCAGTAGTTTCTTTTGCTGCTTTTTTTCTCTTCTACTTACTATATCTGCCCTGTTTGATTTTATCTTGTTGAGTTCGACCTAATCTTTTAGATGTTTGTAATAATGTTTTTATACTTCTCTTAAAGGTGGATGTTGTGATGCTGTTTTTATTCTTGTGTGTGCACAGGGGAACTGTGTGTCATCATTGCATTAAGAAAAGGGAAAATGAATTTGTTACATACAGCCATACAGGTTAATAGATTACATGCGCCTTTTTTGATTGATACAAAAAGAATCACAGCCTAGACTCCTATTCTCTACTGGCTTATAATGAAATCAACCCTTTGGTACCAACCATGCACCACAAGTGGATGGAATGGTGCTAGGAAGTTGTCCAACTCGAAGTTTCCTTTAGATGTGTCTCATATCTGTTTTTATTATCTTGGCTGCTGCTTTCAGCCTTCTGTTGAGAGGGATGCTATATGTTGTTATGTCTATCCTTTTATCCTGGACTCTCTAAGAACCTTTTCTTAGTGCTTTTGCTAACTGAAATTGGTGTAACCTCCAGTTCTAAGAGAATATATCCTTTTGGTTCCTCAAAAAAGAAGAGCACATACCTGTTCATTCTGCTGTTGTTGATGATTTATCATCCTTTGTGTTGGGCCAGATGGGCCCCATATCGAGGCAGAATTCGGTGAGCCGCACCTCTGCCTTCCCTTCGTCGCCTTGTTTTTCAGATTTAGCAACGTGAGTCTGTCTATGCCTCTACCCTCCCATCCCTACCAATTTCATCTATATATATGTCCCTCCCCCCCCTCCTCTGCGTCTTAGTCACCGCAGTTCCGAACGACGGAACCGAACGACGGATCGAGGAACGAGGAACGGCGTTTTGGATGCAATTTACACCGTGGGAACGAAAAACGTTCCCGCGTTCCGTCCCCGCGGCGTTCCGGAACGTGGAACGCTAGGTCGCTCCGTTCCCCAGGTGACTAAGCTCTGCGTCTCTCGCCGTAGCTCCCGGCTGCCCCTTCCGGAGATTTTAGACGATTCATTGGTGAAGGCATCATTTTCGCCACGACCATGATGGACCTCGTTCTTCTTCTCCTTGGGAAGGGAGCTTTTGGGCCAGATCAGGAGGATCCTCCAGCCCCTCTATGGTTTCAATCTCGGTACTTCGCCTCGTGCTTTCCTGTTTTGGAATCAGTTGGGCATGATTTCATCCAGATCTGCAGGTTATCATTCATGTTAAAAGTGGCTTATGGCCACACAGTGACACTGTGTTATTATTTGCAAGTATTGGTGCTTGTTAAATAATATGGCTCTGAACCAAACAATCCCTTGATTGCTTATCGGACAACTCCAAGAAATTTGTTCTTTCACTTCCTAGAAAAAAGGTGAAATGAACTTAGTATTGCCTAATGTATCCAGTAGGTGTTAGGTTTTGCCTCGGTAATTGTGTGGTTGCCGTTTCACCTTGTTGTTTAAACTTTATTCTGCTTAATGAAAAACGTGCAACGGCGTGGTCTCAAAAAAATTTAGTATTGCCGGTTGTGCTGCAATTTGTTAGGGTACATGGAAATCCTAAAATGCTGCTTGTTTTACCCATTTCCTTCGAATGTCAATTGAATTGTGTGTAATCCTACAGAAACACAAAGGAGGTGCAATGATGAGAAATACGACACAAAGGAAATTGATAATTATGTGAAATGGAATGTAAAGATTGTGGGATCCAAGGCGACAAGCGTTGTCTGAAGTTGTTGGCTGGGGAATGTGTGGCTCTTATGATCTTATCTGTCTGCTTAGTTCTTCTGTCGCTTGCTGCTATCAACGTTTTTCTGCTGGGAAAGTGCTTGTTGTGTCCATTTGTCTCTTGTCTGTGTTCTACATTCTCTGAGAACCTTTTATTTCTGGTTTTCCTATCTGACATCAGGGAAACTACCTCCAATTCTAGATTCTAGATATGTATATAGGAGTATAATTCAGTGGCTCTAGGATGGATCTGATTTAATTTTCAGGATGCTCCTTTTTATTCTGAAACAATTCTATGTTGTGCACATGCAGCAAGGAGGCGTTCAGTTGGAGGATAGGGACATAGGGTGGCCATCATCTTCGTATTCATTTTCTTTTGTGAAACATAATGTGTTAGTCCACAATTATGTCATATTCACGTGCTAATACATAAGGAATGGGAGTAACATTACCAGAATCCATCAAATGAACTTATGATAGATCAACTTACGACAGACCTATGTTCATTTTTTTTTTTTAAAAAAAAAAAACTCGACTTGATTTGTCGGAAATAACCTCGTCTAGATTATTGCTTTTGGTCAAGAAAACCCTTCAATGCTTTTTAAACAGCCTAAATCCATGAGAAGCCAAACTTAGAACCTGAAGGCTGCTTTTTTTTTTTTTTGAAAGATCTAGTTTCTCGGCTTTGATTTATAATAAGAGGGGAAACAGAACATATCCATCCAAACATAAGCGCGAGTAGTGCTACCCGGCACGGCCTAGGCGAGCCGGGGTTTAGCGCCGAGTAGGGCTACCCGGCACTTAGAACCTGGAGGCCGCTTTATAACCACCACACTGCAAGCGGTTTCCCCAATCTATGTGGTTATAAAAACCTTTTTAAATCCTTCAAGGTCCAATCGCACAAAGGAAGAATAGGCAATATGTGCATATTACTGCATTAAAACAAACCTGTTCAGAAAATTAAGTTCATTCCTGTTACTGGTACTCGGTAATGCTGAGCTTAACATTTCAGCTGAAACTCTTCGTTCGGTACATTTTATTTTACAGCACTACTAACAAATGAAATGGTCGCGCAGAAGCGGAATTCTATATCGCATCCGAGCCACCTTTTCTAAGAATGTTTGGCACCTTGATGGGACCTGATATTAATAGATGCAAAGAAACCTGCCGACATACTCCAATTCTCCGAATGTCTCCTTGCATTTTCCAACTCATGCCATGATCGTTTCTTGTCCCTTGTTCGGTTTTTTTTTTCAAGTTCATGCCAGCCCACAGATTTGTTCTTTCTGCATCACGTCCTTCCCCACTTTGAAAAAAGGCGCGTCACGTCACAGTCCTCACATATCGCAAGGCAAATTGGCTTCCTAGTAGTATGTCAGTATACGGCTTTCAGCATGCAGTACACCGCCAGTCAGTTGCAGATAACGCAAAGATTGTGTAGTCTCCAGTTTTCTGAAACTCCAGAAGTGCCCAAAAGTTTCAGAGAACCGAAAAGCAACTCAAGATCTCAAGATCCTGTATCTGCAAGCTTACACCATGTACAACAAGGCTACCAGTTCAGGGCAAAACTGGCTTTATTACATCCAACGCCTCCAAGAACCTCGTTCTTGTGTGATTGGAGATTGCCTTATGGTTTTGCAGCTAAGTTACAGCCTGACCTCGATGTTTGATGTTGTCCAGACTACACGACGTGCACAACGAAGTTGCCGCTGTCCTCCTCGTCGTCGTCATTCCACCGGCCAGAGTCAGACATGCTCCGTCGCCGGCTGCCTTTCTTCCTCGACTCGAGTAGCGGTGTGCCGCCGCCGCCGCCTCCACCGCCTTCGTAGCTCACCTGGCACGCCTCAGCCTCAGCGGCGATCTGTTCGCACCGGATGAGCTGGTGCATCACCTCTTTCATGGACGGCCGCGTCAGCGGGTTCTCCCCGTGCAGATGACGCCGAGAGTGAACACCGACAGGATGTCCTGCATGTAGGCCGGCTCCCGGATGGCCTCGTCGACGACGTCGTCGAGCGGCGCGCCTTTCTGGTACCGCCGCCATGCCCATTCCGCCAGGCACAGGTCCGCGCCGCTGTCGTTGGCCACCTTGCCGGTTGTAAGCTCTAGCAGCACGACGCCGAAGCTGTAGACGTCCACCTTCTCGTTCACCTTTGGCCTGTACCCATACTCTGCAGAGTTGCCATTGCCACACATGAATCAGATGCACATACTATTGAAAATTGAAATGGATGGAAACTGAATTGAAATCCTAACCTGGAGCCATGTACCCGAATGTCCCGCCGATGGCTGACACGGACTGTGGCTCGCCGGACTTGACGAGGATCCGGGCGAGCCCGAAGTCGGCGATCTTGGCCTGGAAGTCCGGGTCGAGGAGGATGTTGCTGGACTTGACGTCGCGGTGCACGATCGGGGAGCGCAGTCGTGGTGCATGTAGCTGAGCCCCTTGGCGGCGTCGACGGCGATGGCGAGCCTGGTCGGCCAGTCCAGCGGCGCGGGCGCGCCCTCCCGGTCCCGGTGGTGCAGCCACCGGTCCAGGCTGCCGTTCTCCATGTACTCGTACACCAGCAGCTTGGCTTCCTGGCTGGAGATGCAGCACAGCAGCTTGACGATGTTGTTGTGCCGGATGTTGCCCAGCACCTTCACCTCCGACTCGAACTCCTTGTCCAGTTTCTCGTCCACCTTCCTCGAGTTCCATATCCTCTTCACGGCGACCATCCTGCCGTCGCCGCCGACGACGCCGCGCTCCTCGTCGTGACCGCTGCCGTTGCCGTTGCCGAGATGGATCCGGTACACCTTCCCGGACCCGCCGCTGCCGATCACGTTCTCCTCGCGGATGTTGCTGAGCACGTCGGACTCGGAGAAGTTGAGCTGCGTGAACGCCGTCATCTTCCAGTCCGTCACCTCCTGGCTCTCCTTCCGGCGCCGGAAGAGCAGCCACGCAATGCCGACGCTGCCGACGAGGACGATGGCAGCGAGCAGCGCGAAGAGGATGATCAGGCCCTTGGAAAGCTCGTCGTGGCTCCCCCGACCTGAGCAGGGCGGGAGGTTGGTGCCCGAGTTCGCCCTGGCGCAGAGCCGGTTGCCGAGGAAGCTCTGGTCGTAGGCCGCACTCTGCAGCTGCGCCGGCACCTCGCCGGTGAGCTGGTTTGATGACAGGTTCAGCGAGTTGATCATGCTGCTTACATCTGACGGGATGCTGCCGGTGAGCTGATTGTCGGACAGGTCAAGCATCGTCAGTACCGGGAGAAGCCCGATGCTCCCCGGCGGTATGGCGCCGGACAGCCGGTTTCCTCTCATGTCGAGCGAATTCAGTTTCTGCAGCAGCTTGATCGACGTCGGGATGGAGCCAGAGATCCGGTTGCCGGGCACCAGCAAATCGTTAAGGTTGGCGAGCTTGCTCATGTCAGACGGCAGCTCGCCGCCCAGCCGGTTGTTCTCCGCGTGGAGCACATTGAGGCCCGGCGCAGAGGCCGGGAAGGAGCCGGAGAACATGTTGTTGCCCATCTCAATCCGTGACATGTTGGGGGATATCTGGGCCGGCAGCACGCCGGTGAAGCTGTTGTTCTGGATCTTCACCAAGGTCAGCTTCGGGAACGACCATATCTTCTCCGGGAAGTCGCCGGAGAAGTGGTTGTTGTAGAGCATCAGGTTGTTCAAAGTGCTGCAGTTCCCGAGGTTGGCGGGGAGCTCGCCTGAGAAGCTGTTGTTGAAGGCGACGATGTCGTAGAGCTTCCCGTTGGCGCAGAGCGACTCTGGCAGCGGGCCGGAGAGGTTGTTGATGCAAATCTCGAGGTTGCCCAGCGGCGAGTGCTTGCCGAGCTCCGGCGGGAGCTCACCGGACAGCTGGTTGTTGAACAACCGCACGTCCTGAGCTGTGTTAGCAGCCCGATGCTCGCCGGGATGCTGCCGGTGAGGTGGTTATTGTATAGGAACAGCAGGGTGAGTTCCTTGAGACTGCCGAAGTCTTCCGGTATCTCTCCGGTGAGCTGATTCGTGGACAAATCAATCTGAATCAGGTTGACCGCCGTCACGGTGCGCGTCAGCTCGCCAGAGAGGCCATTGTTGAACAGGTAGATGGACTGGAGCTTCTGATGCTGCCACACCCACGCCGGGATGGAGCCGGTGAGCTGGTTATAAGCCAAGGACAGAGTAGTGAGCTCCGTGAGGCTGGAGAACGCCTCCGGGATCTCTCCGGTGAGG
The DNA here is from genome assembly GCA_015847255.1 of Hyparrhenia diplandra. Classification (NCBI taxonomy): domain Eukaryota; kingdom Viridiplantae; phylum Streptophyta; class Magnoliopsida; order Poales; family Poaceae; genus Hyparrhenia; species Hyparrhenia diplandra. The sequence continues at coordinate 82,556 of JADLZK010001569.1, read as the reverse complement.
TTCATTCTGTCCATCCAGAGATAGGTGAGGTTGGTGAGCTTGGCGAACCCCGCAGGCAAGGGCGCCGGCGCGAACGCGTTGTCGGCCAGCGTGAGGATCTCGAGACCGGTGAGGTTGCTTATCTCGGCCGCCGGGTACGCGCCGGTGAAGTTGTTGGTGTCCAGCACCAGGGACCTGAGCGCCGGGAACGCCGCCGCCACCGCCGGCGGCACCACCCCGGCGAAGCTGTTGGTGGAGAGGTTGAGGTGCTCCATCGCCGGCGAGAGGCGGTCGATGTCGCGCGGGAGCGGGCCCGAGAACTGGTTGTTGGAGAGGTCGAGGTAGGTGAGCCCCGCGCAGGCGTACAGCGCCGTGGCGCCCGGGAAGGCGCCGGTGAGGTTGTTGTAGGAGAGGTCGAGGCGTGTGAGGCTCCCGAGCTCGCACACCGATGCCGGGACGGAGCCCGTGAGGTTCAGTCTGGACAGGGTAAGCTCCGTGACGACCCCGCCGCCGCCCGTGCCGCACGTGACGCCGGTCCAGTTGCAGTGGTTGGGGGCGGCGGCGGGGTCCCAGGACTTGAGCTGCGTGGGGCTGCCCCAGTCCTTCTTGACGGCGAGCAGCGTGTCCCGGTCGCTGGGGCCGGCGGCCGGCTGGGAACGGCCATCGCCGGCGAGGAGGAAGAGGAGCAGGACGAACAGCAAGGGAAAGCGGTGGCAGCACGTGGTGGGCCTAGACATTTTGTTCTTTCTTTTCTTCTTGGGACTTGGATGGAAGCTTCGGCGGCTGTGATGTGATGTGAAGAGGTGAGGTGAGCTGCCGATGCCGAGCAGCTGAGAATGAGGGAAGAGATGAGAGTGAGTGAGGCCACGGGAGTGACGGATGGATGCGTGCGCGGCTGTTATACGTGTGAAAAGGGTAGGCGGCGAGTCGTTGGTCAGCGCGTCAACGGTCTCCGCCAACTGTTCAGTGGGACCACATAGTTAGTGGCGCACTCACTCTCAGTCAGGGTGATGGATGCTAATCAAGTTTGTTCCGTCTGTCACTTGTGTTAGAATAGAATCCAGTTCCTACTGACCTCGGTTAGTGAGTGCTTCATAAAAAAATAACCCTGTAATAACTGTGTGCAAATAAACTAATCTTACTGACTCCAGTTGCTCTTTCTTTACGTTCCTTTGGAGTTCAGACAGGGTTGATGATTTATGGGTACACGGGCATTGGCAACTATGCAAGTCACGTGACATTTTTAGTCGTACTCGGCCACTTTTGGGCACATTTGCAGCCAAGGAATTTTATGGCAACAATATATCACCATATTTTCTTAAACTAAAAGTTCGTGTTTACCAATTATGGTATAATGTTTTTATCTTGTAACAAAGCAACATGTGACGGCTTCTTAACCGTTAAACCACTGAACAACCCGATACATTATGTACAAACCAATTCCCCATATTCTAATGCATATGCATATGCATATCAAAGCTCGTATGCTATATACTCCAGTGAGCAAGCACTCTATCAATATACACTATAATAAAAAAAAAGTGTTTTAGATATGTTGGTTTTATCTTACCATCTAAATCGTTTCGGTCCTCAACTGTCACCTCAAAAAAAAAAAACAATTTTTTTAGACATACTAATTAACTAAATTATTGTGATAAATGAGGACATTTATATATACAACATTTTTAAAAGCCTAAGGCACCATCCAACTTAGTCGAGTGGCACTCGTACTCCTAATCATAACCGTCTTGGGTCTCCACCTCTAGCTGCCCCCTCTCTCTTGTCTCTTCACTCTCTCCCTCTCCTCGTTGCTCTCTTCTTTGATTTCTTCCCATCTATATGTTTGTCTCCTCTTAGATTTGAGGGCATGCTTGGATCTATGGTTCGTGTTTGCCTCGCCTAACTGAGCAAAAAATCAAGATCGCATTGCCTGGTTAGATGAATTATCATGAGCAAGGAAAGACAAAGTGTTCTGTTGATAGGTAGAGGAGATAGGGAAGAAAACTACACTCACTCTACTCTCCCAACATAAATTACATGTGTGATCATACTGAGAGTTATTGGATTCTTAGCTAAAGGTTACCTTGGATCTTGTATTATCTAGGATTTTGTGTACTAACCCCTGTTTTCATATCGTCCGATAAGTTGCGATTAATCGTGATTAATCGTCCATATCGTAACTGTGTGCTCGATAAGGCCGTTCGATCAGTTTTGTTAGATCAGAACGATTAGTCGTCCCGATTAGGGGCGATAATCATGATTTATCGTCCGATAAGTTAAGCCGGACGATAAGTTGTCTTTGGTATGTTAGGAACTTAGGATTTTAGGAACTCAGCCCAAGGCCCAAAGTGGCCCACTAGGGTAAGAGAAAGAGTGAGTGAGGGAGTGACTTAGAACCACCCTCCACTTTTCCAGTTCCCGCCGAGTTGCGATTCATGAGGTAAGTGGCCAAATCACATATATTTACATCATATATGTATAGTTTATACAAGGTCGATAAGGTCATCGGGCATCGGGGATCGATAAATTTGTCCGATAAGACCAATCAGGCGATTAATCGTCCGATAAGGGGCGACTAATCATCCTTATCGCCCTTATCGGTGGTCTTACGACTAGGAACGATAATATGATATGAAAACAGGGGTACTAACTCAAGTGAGCCATTTTGACTCACTACCCCTAGCAGTGCAAGGTTTGCCTCACCTAGCAGGGCAAGGGTAGCAAAGCTAGCCAAGAAACAAACATTCCCTTGACTCCTCAAATCCACATTTGGTGCTCGTCCCATCGGCCGAGTGGGCATGATGCGAGGAGGCATCACGAGAAGGTAACATGTGGCCCCTCTGCCGAGGTTGAGGTCGGTGAGGGAGTAGGCTGTGGGTCTCAAATGTTACAAGCTAAGCAAGCGGCGGCATACCTCTAGAATGAGAACGAAAGCGTTGGGATCTTTACCACTGATGTAAGACTCTCACCCTCTCTTCTCCCATTCTCCGCCCCCCCCCCGCTTCTCCCAATCTCACTCACCCTCTCTCCCTCTCACAAATCCTTGCACAAACTTAGGCCTAAGCAAATAGAAGCAACAACAAAAAAAATTATGCAGCAACTATATACAACAAACATGTTTTCATTCCTCGAATTGACTATGAACTAAAAATATATAATAAATTAAACATTATTTGTGTTTTCTAGTCATATTGCAAAACAGAGAATTTTTGGTGAGACACGGTCGCCTCTAGTATTGTAAGCATGGAGTCGTAGCTAAAAGAAGTCATCCTAAACTTTGATAGAACTTGAGTTGTTATTGATTTGTAAAATTTGACTTTTCAAAATAAAACAATCTTATATTTCAAAAAAAATATTGAGGGAGTAGTAAGAACTTTGGTTAGTGCTGTAAAAGAGCTACAACATCCAACATTTTATCTCGAATCCAATCAGGGGAGGAGGATTTCCGTAGCTAGATGGATTTTCCAAAAGTTATTGTGACATTCTTATTGCCATGTAAACATGCTCGCGTATGCTATACACTATATCCCATCCGATGCATGCGTAAGCAGTGGAACAGCTCCTCATGTCATCACCTTATCTTGAGGCATTTTTTTAAAAGGAAACGAAGCAAACAAGTGTCCACGTCTTTCGAGGAACTACTTTAACTCCGTCTTTTCCAAAATAGAAACATTTTGTGCCTGACAGAATATATGTAGTGGAACTATCAGCATTGATTAACCAGTTGTTAAGGCCATGCATCGACAAAGTTTTTTTTGTTCTTAGAGAAATGACTTATATTTTCGACACCGTTCACCGCAAGTTTGACTAAAGTGCAAATGACGTTTATATTTATCCATATGATAGCAAAGGGGCTCACAATGCAATGGCAGAGGCTCACTGGCTAAAGAGCTTCCGTCCAGGGTTCTATACAGTGAAAACTGTCCTCAGCAACAGGGTTTGAGGATTTTGCACGTTTTCTCCTAATGAAACACAGGTGGGCTGCCCCTGTTCGCATTTTTTATTTATCCATGTGATTGAACGCTGTGAACTAGTAGCTAGCTCAGCATTAATTTGGAGCAGGTGGTCGTCCCAAGAGTTATGGCCCTGTGTCTATCAATCTTAGCTCAGCACTACCCTGCTAGCTACGTCATCATGTTTGTACGAGGCGATCAGGGTATCTACTGCCACTACCGAGGAGTGTTACTATCATTATGTGTCATTAACATGAAAAGCTTTCAATGCTTTCGGTTGATGATACAACCTAAAGCATCGATCTGTCCATCGTTTAGTTGGGAGTTAGGCTTGCTGAGATCGACCATGGCAAAAGCGGCAATCTTCGGCGCCGAAGGCCGCGCCCACCGGGTCGTGGTGGGCCGCCCACGGCCTGCTTGGCCCGCACGCCGGAGCTGGAGGCGGTGGCCGGGCTCGCGGAGCTGGAGCCGGAGGCGGTCAGCGAGGTGGACGATCGCGACGACCTTCGGCCAAACTACGGGACGGCGGCATAGCTTTAGGGTTGCCGGCGAAGGGCGCCGCGGAGGTTTAGGGTTCCGACGAGGTCCCCACTGCCTCCATCCTCGCCGCCCGGCTATAGAAGCGCCCGCCGGCCTGGCCGCGTCGTCGACACGGCAGTGGCCGGTGGTTCGCCAGCGGTGAGCGAGGCGGCGGGGGCCGCCGAAAAGTCGGCGGGACCGACCTCATTCGGTTGGGTACGGGTCGGCTTCGGGGCGTCGTGTCGCCCATGGCGGCGGCGGCGGTGGCGTGAGAAAAAGGGGAGTGGGAAGAAGGTGGCGCCAGCGGCCGGGGGGGCAGCGGTGGGGAAGAAGACGGCGGCGCCACACGAGGATGATGATGACCGGAGGAGGAAGACGACGCTGTAGCTGGGCTTTTAGGCGGGCTCGTAGGCTGGGCCGACCAGGTCGGCGCCTAGCACGCCCCGGCAAAAGCGCCGGTTCACAGGGGAAAATGCACCCTGTATGAGCTAAAAGTTGTTGGTCAGGTAATGAATGGATGGGATACGATGAAAAGTTTTCTTTCCTAATGATACGTTGTTACGTTGTACTGATCTTGGGGTCAAGTGTATATAATAGATTTAGGGTATAAGATAAGTTATTCTAGGTTTTTTAAGAGGAGGTAATGCTAGGTTAGACATATTGTATCTCGAGTTTGCACACAACTTCAAGTATCTCTAATCGTACATATATTAACCCTAGATTGCAAGTTATAAGTCACGTGATTTTTGTGCAAAATATATGAACATGCAACTATATTGTTTGTGGGTAATCGAACTTAAAATCGCCACACTCACCCATTCCTTCCTTACCACTACGCTTCAGTCACCTAATCAATAAAGATATAAATCACCATTTTCTTTTCTGTTTCTCTAATTCCTATGTCATATCACCATCTTATTTAGTTGTCACCTAATCAATAAGGATATAAATCATTGTAGTTTCTGGGTTAGGAGTGTGAGTGCAATTGCGCAGCAAATGTCACTAGTCTTCTGGGTACTTTGATGAGCCTTTTCATTGTCGATCATCTTTATAGAAGAAAATACAATCATGTTTCTCCCTTGTACGATTAGCATCAGATTCGAAGAGCAACGCAACAATTTCATAAGAAACGACTCCACTTTTGCATTGCAATTGATTGATACGGCCGTAGACTAGTACCAATACATGCACCTCGCCTGAACTCGCCCCTTTTGCTCTCGGGTTATATCTCACTAGTCACGAGAACTCGAAAGAAAGCTTAGAAATTTCAATGGAAGATGATGTAAAGAATCTGTGTACCGACCTTGATCAGCAACAGAACCCAAGGTTCTACGTCATGATGATAGCCACCATACAACTTGTTCGTCTCGCCACCATATTACGGTATCAGATGAGTCATGAGTGCACGGCTCGCCATGCCTGTGAGCTGTGACTATGGCTATGAGGCGTACGTGTGAAATCCCTTTTTTCCGCTGGAATTAAAGGCAGCCAGCATCGCAATCGCAACGCTCGCGGCCGGGTAGCAAATGCACCGAATTGAACCTCTCTCCCCCGCTAGCTCCTGTAGCGAGAACAACACGTAAACGTGACGGGAACTCACAAGAGAACAGTATAGTGCTGCCTTTACGCCCCGTGAACTCCGGCGATGAGACAGCTTGATGTAGCAGAAGAGTAGCTAGCTCGTCGGGCGTCTCCGGACTCCGATCCGTAGGGTGAATAGAATCGTTGCCTCAGCACGCGCTTCAATTCCGTTTCTTGCGTGCCGATCGAGAAGAAAATGTCCTGTTGGGTAGCGACATGGACAGGTCGAATCTGATCCCGTTTCTGATGTCCTGATTGCCACCATTCACACGTTTATGCAACCCGTGTCCGTCTGCTAGACGCGATTAATATATTTTTGTACTTTTCATTCTTAGAAAATGAACCCTCTTAATTAGCTCGACTAGCCCATCAAACTGCATACAAGAATTATTGACCCAATTTGTTTATTTGGTTTCCTAGAGATTTTTAGAACTTTTTTTTGGCCATCTAATATTACCTGGATTTGTTTTTGGCCACACAACTGTAACCTTGACCATGGGACTATCATATGGAGTACAGATATATAAATTTAGGTTCTTTTGTGTTTTAGGTTGTTTTGTATTTTCTAAATGTGACAACTTGTTACTTTTCAAAAACTTATAATGAATTAACTTTAAATAATAAAAACCCATTTTTTTTTTTAAAAAAAGGGCTAGTAGTTGTTTTCTAAATGTGACAGTCAAACGCTCTAGGTCAGGAATTTCCTTCGATAACACTTCTTCTTCCTTATTTGAAGTAATGATATCTGACGCCCGCTCTTTCAAAAAAACTTCTTAAGAGAAAAAAAAACATTTCCTATTGATTTGTCCCCTGGACTAGACTCACATTATCTCCATATAAGCAAATAAACTAATCTGTGAAACTTAAAAAAGAATAAAACAAGAGGAGATTGTTCCTCAAGGGAGAAATGGTGTCAGCTAGTGCTCTAAGGGGCATAGAAATTGACATTTGCATTTGCATTTAGGGAATGATGTCGTTTCCATCAAGTGGTACCCGCAACCTCACTAAAGCATGCCTTTGTAGTCCCTTTTCGTGAGACCGATCCTCACCACCCGCTCATGTGCCTATGTGGACACTGCTTGCACTCTCACCGCCTATGCTCGCCGATTGCCCTGGATCACGACCCATGCACCCTTTGCCACCCCCTCATGTGCCTATGTAGACATTGCTTGTGCTCTCACCACTTATGCTCGTCCGATTGCCCTTGATCACCACCCATGTGCTCATGGTCCATGTCGGTGCCGCGCCGCCCGTGCACACTGATGTGTTAGTTTTAATTTGCACTAGAGAAAATATAATAGGACAAGGGCGAATATGAAGAAGAGGACAGAGGACAAAGAAGTTCATAATAACGTTTTGAAGAGATGATGGACCTAGGTACAGTGGTTTCCATCATGGGATAGAGCGGAGAGAAAGAGAATGGATAAAAGAGAAGAGAGTCTATGCGTCCAAAACATATTCGATGTGAATGCTAGCGAGTGGTTCAATGTTTTGACTTCCCTTAGGGTTTTTTTAATTTTTAAAACATTTTGTGAGAAACGGAATGGCAAAAATAAAAGTTCATTATGCACTTGCATGGTTTTGCAAAAACATTAAACTTGTTGCCCTATTAGTATACTCCCTCCATAGTTGAAAAGAAAGATGTTTTGGAAAAAGTTTGGGTCAAACATTGGGAATATAAATCATGAATAACTTTTAAGTCGTTGAGTTTAGAAATGTGAAAATCATATCAATAGATTTGTTTTGAAAAATACTTTCATAAAAGTATACATATATAATTTTTTAATAAATATTTTTATAGAAAAGGGAAGTCAAAGTTGCGCTTTGGAGACCGTGTCGCTGTCATGAATGTCTTTCTTTTCAACTATGGAGTAGTATGCGTTAAACACAACTTTCAATTAGTAATACTCCTTCTGCTCTAAATTCTACAACATTTTGTCATTTTTACAAGTGTTTTGGCTTGTCTGAGCCACCTAGGCAGATTAGCCACCCTTTGATCGACAACTTGCTAAGCATATATCACCATTGAAGATACCTCTACCCTATCTACGCCTAAGATCTAGGTGAAAGAGCCACCATTAATAGAGGATCCACTGATTGTGCCTTCTTCGGTGACAATTGTTTCGAAGGGTGAGAATCTTGCATGCGCCCTATGCATCCCTACTCATCATTGACCATGACAACATGACGTCGACGCAAGTCCTATGATAGATCATCACTTCGTCGAAGTGCCCACCTTGCACAACGCAGTGTTTTAAAAGATTTTGGCATTGTTAGGAATAATGTGAAACTCAACGAGAGTGCAATTGAGACTATTTGGTCCGCCAACAACAATTGTGTTGCCGCCGGACCTTCTTAAGCCTTTGATGGGTTTAAAGGGTTGTGCTCTTTGGGACATGATAGTGGAGGTCTCCTTGCACTTAAGTTAGTTCTTTATCTTTGTTAGGGTGTCTCATTGTTTGCTCTTGTTGCAAGGAGATCGTCGTCTTGACAGAGTTGTCCGAGCGTCGTTGTTTGCCCAATCTGGGCTTTCTTGTTTATTAATATAATCGACATCTCTCCTAATTCGTTTAAAAATACATGAACATTATTGTTGTTATCGTCACCTTGGGTCCAAGAATGTTGTAGCACTTTACTGTTAGCCTTTTCCGTCTTCCTCTACATACAGGGACTAGTTGGACCAAAAAGGATTGAAAAGTTCGTCATTCATGCATGGAACAGTTTTAGACTTTGAGTGGACACAGGTCTTGGATTATTTGATTTGATAGGCACTACATCAAAATCGTATTCATGCATGTGCCTATTGTTTGGAAGTTTGGCACATACAGATAGGGTCAAAACAATTCACACCGAACTAATGAAGTCGACTTTTGGTTTTACTCCTTCATCAGTCATCAAAGAGGATGATCTGGAATGAATGCAGCCCACACAGCACAGTTTGGTGGTGTCGTTCTCGATGGATACATATATTTTTACAGTGGGAGTGGGACTCACCAAACATTGACTGGACTGTGTTGATGCCTAGATCTAGATGGAGCCAAAGAATTCGCAATCGATGGGCTAGAATCCATGTTCGGTCGCATCGAGATTAATAACTATACAATTAGTTGATGCTTAGCGTCGATCCTAATCTTCCACCAAGCACTTTTTCTCAATTTCGAACGCCGAACTTACCTGATTATTCTTGTTAGCACTAACTGTAGATTGGTTGAATTTTCTTTAACATCGATACGATACCAACCCCATTTGCGAGATTTGCATGGATACGGTCTACGGGTATTGCATAGATTATTAGCAGCTAGTACGTAGTGATTATTTTGACTGATGAACGAACGGCCGGTCAATACTGGTTGAATAAAATAGCGAAAGATGTTGGGCATATATACATGGCATGCAATTGAAATGGAATCACCTGCTTTCATCAATATAATTGTAACTAATGACAAGATCATATAAAGCGAGCGTTGCTGCCATACAATTTGCCTTTTCTTTTGCTAATGTGCAAAAGAAAGTGAAAACATTGTACGAACGATCGATCCTCTGCCCAATAGTGTCATTTATTCCGATCCTCTGCTCTTCTTTATTATTACTCTGCAAAAGATAGCATTGTTGTGGGAATGATTGATCGGTGCGTTTCCTTCCTGCTGGAAGACGATCTCTCATGCTTGGCCTAACTTGGCCACAACGTGAAGTTCAAGATTGCCGGCTCAGTCCTTCAAAGGTTCTCATACGGATAGGGTTTGCGTACGTGTATTTATAGGGGTGAGTGGAGTTTGCGTACATGTTTTATAGGGATGAGTGTGCGTGCGTGTGAGCGTCTACCTTCTATTGTGTAATTTTTTTTTAAAAAAAGCTAGGGATCGGAGATGAGGCACCGAACAGTGCATGTGCCTGCGTCGACACTCTCGACCAGTCGTCGTCTTAGGTGTTTGCTGACCGGGGGAACTCACAAGGCAGACACGATCGATAGCCAATCCGGCTGTGGCCCGATCGGTGCGGTGCCGACGATATTTTGCAGTTTGTTTGGGCCTGCCCGCTGTCTGTCCCGGGTACTGCTGCTCGTGCTGTTACTGTGTCGGTCTGTCAGCTAGTCGAGTCAACAATGACGGCCACCATGGCCATGCTCTATAGATGAGCTGAGCTGTACTACGTACGTGTCCTTCATCAACTATCAAGAATATATGTATGCGTACGTCTGGCGTATATGCACCGATCGAGACTAGTGGATGGGAGGAAGTCGCTGCGTTCTAGAACCAAGCACGAAAAAAAAAAAATCTCTCTCCATGGTCCAGGGAAATTTGTACATCCCTATGCCCACCAAGTTTGTTGCATTCACAGTTGAAATGCATAACTATATCAACGAGTTTTAGCACCACAACTATTTTTGGGCAGAGTGGCCCAGAACTCAGTTGAACTTTTAGATATACATTTTCGAAGGCACAAAATGGACTCCAATTTTCAGAGATGACTAGAGTTTTGGGCCACCTCTAAAAATGACAATTTTTAGAGGCGGTTGAGTCTAAAATGACACTTGTAGAGTTTGGAAAATTCTCGGCTTGTCTCTACTAATGGGTACTAAATCCGTTCCAAATTGTAGTTCATTTGACTTTTTCAACCCAAATTTTGACCACTCGTCTTATTCAAAATTTTGTGTGAAATATCACGTTTTTTTTTTTTGTGGCTTTCTTTATTAACAAATGGTATATAAGAATGACTTAAATTTGACTATTTTTATGTAATTTTTTTGAATAAGACGAGTGGTCAAACTTAGAGTCAAAAAAGTCAAATGAACTATAATTTAAAACCGAGAGAGCACAATATACTATATTGCAGCCATCTGCTTTTCTCTCCTCGGATAGATATTGTAGCCGAAGAGGAGGGCTTGAGCAACTTTTCAAAATTACAAATCTAAGGGGAGAAGGTTTTGCTCTTTCGGAGAAAAAGAGTCTTCAAGATAAGTAAATGCTATTCCTAATATCTTTTTGAAGGTTTAGTCATAGATTATTTGCTTAATTAGTTTTTTATTTCTTTGTCTTCCATAGTGGTTGAGGCAAAAATAGACTAGATCTTTGTCTTCCTCGATTTGGATTCTTTGTTGGCAAAATGGCCTTGTCTACCCCATCGTAGGAAGTCGTTAGGGGTCTCCATGAGAGTACCTAGGGTCCGTATAGTTGACAACAACAGACTATTTGGGACTGGGACATCGTCGCATATGAGAAAGAAACGTGGAAAAAGCATCCCGAACGCTTGGCGACAAACGCACACACACAGAGAGAGAGGGCTCAGATCCACTTGGCGAATGCTTGCCGACAAACGTGGAAAAAGCTCGCCACTGCTGGTGCTGCAAGAACACACACAGAGAGAGGGCTTAGATCCACTTGGCGAATGCTTGGGGACAAACATGGAAAAAGCTCGCCACTGCTGTTGCTGCAAGAACACAGAGAGAGAGAGGGCTCAGATCCATTGTTGTTGCTGCTGCAAGAACACACACACACACACACACACACACACACACACACACATAGAGATGGCTCAGATCCAACAATCCTAAACGCAACTGCTTAGATCGAGGGAGGTAGAGGTGAGAGGTAGGCCTATCGCGGCGGCGAGACGGCGAAGGCCGGGAAGGAGAAAGAGGGAGGGAAGGAGGGGATATATAGGCGGATATTAGCGCGAAAGGAGGAGAAAACCCTAGCGAAGTTTGCACCGTCTCCATGCTGCAGAAATCGCCGAGAAAGTGCGTGCACACGGGAGCACGGAGTGAGCCTAGACGAGGAGGAACGCTCGATTCGCTGCTCCTATCAAGCCTGGCTGACGGGGAGTTTTTGCACACGCAGCGCATGGATAGGGGAGGGAATAGGCAACCAAACACTCGCACACTTGCATGACGGGGGGCGGGTTGGGGTGGGTTATGCAGGGAACCAAATAACTCCATAGTGACACCTACACGGGCAGCGGATGTTCAAGTTTTCCGAATGCACTTCTTCCCGCATCGACTAAAATATCAACGAGCAGGCCATCAATATGTTTGGCATTAGGCATTAGCCCCACCTTTTGGTATATATATATCACTACAACCATTAATGTTTTTTTTTCATGTGCATGGTCACCCAGCTAGGTCCCCAGCACGTTTGGCATACGAAATTTGATAATACATCTCCATGTCCATATTTCTCACGTACTGCATACTATTTTTCTGAATTAAAATGTGCTCCAATTTCTGACATGGTCTCTAGTACTTAGAAATTTTCAGCCTTCAATGTAAAGTTGTCATGCTTGCTGGTAATTCGTCAGAAACTGCCAGTTCTTAGATAAATCCTGCAAGATTTTGTCACATTACAAACATGGTGATCAATGGCATCTTTCTCAGCTTGTTCAGCAAAAAAGCGATTAGCCATTCACACGATTTCTTGTTTCTCAGGGTTTACCGATGTTCAATAGAATCAGTGGCCTTATATATATATATATTCATATACGTAGCAAAACTTCAAAGGGCAGCAGAAACAATAATATACGTACTGTATTGTTTAGTATCGTTGCGTAAAAAAGAAGCATGACACTAACAAAGCGTTGTGAAAGTACGTTCCTACCTGAAAAGGGGAAGCTCTATCCATCGTTAGATTTACCACTGGCGACTTCCTCTCGAGTTGTTGAACAAAAAGCAGTCAGTTCCAAGCCCTTTTCCACAGATGATTGACCACCACCAACTCCGAGTTCGGAACTCACAGAAACGGTATGGTATCGGTGTCCAATTGTCTGATCAGAAATCAGATAAAGGTCTACTCTACTTGATATGAAGATGCCGGTCCCCATCAGGAGAATTCTTCCGGTAGGCGCAGTCGTTGTCAATGATGAAAACGGAAGGGTTGGTATTTGGATACTGGTCATGGCCTTTGTGGGTTGGGCAGGAGACACATCGAGACAATGCTCGAGTAACGATCACCGTCTGCGTGTGTGTGCGCGCAAGCTGCAAGCGACCAAGCGTTCGGCAATGCAGCTTCTTCAGAATCAGAGAGTGCAGTATGTACCACCGAGTGCCGGCCCGTGAAGGAATATTGTGGGTTCAGGGATTCAGGCCAATGGCAAGCGTTTACTTGTGCGACTGATTTGCCCGGCTTTGACCGTGGTCAGAGTTGCGGCTTGCGCTCACCCACCACCACCAGTCGTAGAGGTTTAGAAATGGGGTAGGCCAGAAATTAGGGCCCTAGATATGATTTCGATCAGGGTTAGTACTCAGTAGGGTTTCATCATGGTCTCGAACTCTCGATCAACTTGATCATCTGCTACAGTACCCTGGATTGTTCATTTTACCGGTCCAGTTTTAATTTATTGCTGGAGAATTATCAAGTTCAGGGTTTGACCAACGATTACTCCAATAATTTATATGTGGGCTATATGGCATACAGTGACGAAGGTAGAAAAGCTGAACAAAAGCGCTATAGTGACATATGTTCACTATAACCCCTCACGATAGACAAATATAATAGTTTGAACTCTAAAGTAGTCTTATACTCCCACTATCCAGAAAAAAAAAAGCAACTATAGGTTGCGTGCCCTCAATAGTAGTCTACATTTGACCAAATTTGTAATGAATATTATTCACATTTATGACTTCAAATTAATTTATTAAAAACAATATGTTTCCTAATGAATCTAATAGTGTTTATTTGATATCATAAATATTAACATTTCTTATTTATAATTAATCAAACTTGAGATACTAAACCATGTTACTGTGCTAGAATGCAGGTTTTTCTCAATGGTGGGAGTATTAAAACAACGATGAAAATCCAAAAATATGTCATAAAAAATAAAAAGTGATTTACGTAAATATAGACATAATTAATTGATTAGCCAAACATATAAGACCTCCAAATGCTAAATGCAGAGTCCAAACAAATAGTTAACTACTCCAACAACTATCAATGGCACGTCAGGGCACTATCTCTTCAAGCCAACAACTATCAATCGAAGAATAGCTGGAGAGGAAGAGAAATAATGTCCTACTGTCACACAATCACTGCCCCGCACGCAGGCGCGCAGGAACTGAATCGACAAAGAGTGCTCAATGGCTGGCGGGCCGTAGGGATGATTGTCGCACGATCAACTGGCTTCTTCTTGACATTTTTGCCTTCTGTGTATTCTATACAAACTACAGAGTGGGCTACCCGACTCATTTACAAGGCCCATGAGACATGGCACAAATAAATATAACCTTTCAACTGATGCCCTCGCCAGTCCCCTCGTCTGATCGTCTTCTACCTCCGTCTAAACACAGAAATAGCGAGATGGTCGGCACAGGAAAGTTAGAGAGAGTAGTCTGGCTCTTGAGGAAGGGTTCTGTCTTGTTGACGGGGAGGATTTGGTGGATGCACCCTTACGTTTTCTTCAACCTCTACCGAGTCTCAACCCCTCCTACAGAGCTTTAGCTTCTCCAAACAAAGCTTTCATGGCTAAAATTTATTGAGGGGCTGAGGGGGGCCCTACCGCTAGGTCCGTCCCTAATGTCATAGAGCTTTTATAATTGGTTGCATATTTAAAATACTTGGACATGATTACAATCTTGTACGAGTAACGATTTATAAATAAACTGTTGTACAAAGAGAAGGTATTCATAAATAGAATATGCTAGATGGTTCTTCACGCATTGCGGTGGAATTAATTTTATAATATTGATACTAAATTTTATTGCTATGGATAAGGAATATGACCTGGATATAGAGACAATGTTGATGTGGCACTTCAAATGAATGTTTAATGTTGGTTCAATATATAGTGTGACTTGGGATAGCTCGCGATAGGGTGAAGATAGCAAGGAAAGGGTTTGGAGGGACTAAGCAAAGGAGGAAGAGCAGGTAACAACTTGATGATCGAGCTACCATGGCTAAGGTGAAGAAGAGAGTACTTGCTTGCATTGAGTTGAGGTACTAATCGAGCTATTAGGAGTCATATTATGTGGAAGATCAAATATTTGTTAAACGATTATTGGAAGTGACTTGAAGCCATGAATAAAACTAACATGTGAGGTTAATTTACTCAAAGGATTGCAACAAAGATGCTAGTTGCAACCCTTATGAAGAGATATAGAGAAGATATGGCATCATGTCATTGAAGAACTCAAGTGTTAAAAATGGATGTATCCTTATGATCTTGAGTATAGGTATGACATACAACCAAGGAGGATGTATCACGAATCGTAGACAAGTCTCGAGTGCTGAAATTAATCAACCCTAAGTATTAACAAGAAAGAAAAAACTTCACAACACTTGCACTTATTAATTTTGGGGATGGTTCATGGTTACTAGTTTTCTGACAAGTCTAAGATCATAAAAACAGAGTTAGGAGTAAAAGCGTTATGGCATATTTCATGAAGTGGAATTTTCCCAAACTGTGGAAGTTCCATCAATTTACATGAAACTTCGCATGTTTAAATGCGAACTTCTACGTTTTGGATGGTCATAATGCCTAGTTTTTTTACTCCAAAAAGTGGTTCCATATTTTCATGAGCTGCGGAAGCATGCTTGGAACAACTGCCATCCAAAAAGTGGTTCCATATTTTCATGAGCTGCGGAAGCATGCTTGGAACAACTGCCCTCCAAAAAGTGGTTCCATATTTTCATGGGCTACTGCTGGAGCTTAGTCCAAAAAACAGCCTCGGACCCCCCCCCCTCTCGACAAAAAAAAAGTAGGGAAGCACCCAAATAAAAAGTAGGGGCTCTGTTTTTGAGGTCTACTTTGTTGGAGTTGCTCTAATTACTAGTTTTTGTGGGGGTAGGTATCTATACCGTCCCACGCCTCTTCATGAGGTTGCTATTGCCCAAGTGATACTAGAGACATTCCAAAGCCCTGCGAACCTATCCCCAACCCCTTTCTTTGTGAGAGTGAGTGATTGGTGTGAGATAAATTTGTTAGTATTGGGTTTAGAGATTAAAAGTTAGAGAGTATTTGGAAAGCAAGCCAAACCTTGAGCTCTTGTTGGGCTTCGTCATACTTCATGACCATTTGTTACTCTTAGAGGGCAATTCTCATCCTAGGCGGCTAGGCAATGCCCATTGAGCTCCAGAGCTTGTGGTGAGACGTAGGAAGTTTATATTGCTCTACGTGGAGCAAGTGAAACTCTCGATCTCAATTTTTGTGCTTCGCTTAAGAAGAGGCAAGACTTGGAAAAGATTCCAAGCTTTTGTGACTCACTCAACAACGTGGATGTAGGCAATGACTTGAGCTCACCTCTTGTTTGAATTGCAATATTTATTTCCACTCGATCTATTTGGTTGTATGTGTTTGTGAGTGCAGGTTCTTGAACTTGCTACTAGATATCTCCAAACACTTCTACAAGTTTGGTTTGATCTAGAACTGTAGACGTACTTTTTTTTATTATCTTCGTGTTGTGCTGAGGTTCCAAGTCTTTGTGCAAAAGTTCTGCACTCTGCTAATCTCCTAAAACTATTTTTCTTGTTAAATTTCAAAAATATCTATTCACCCCCTCTAGTTTAAATAAATGTATGCTCATTGTTATACATCTAGAAGTAAACGAGGACGCTGGGGGGGGGCTGAATATGAGCATAACTTACTTGCTGGGTTGCACCATTGGATTTTAACTACAAGTGGGGGCTCAAAAATACTGGACAAACAATGAACATATATGAGTGATTTTCAAACTTATGAACAAAGAATGGTAAATTTAGGAAGATTTATTTTTTCCTACCTATAGAGTAGTATCACAGCAGTGACAACTAGAGAAAATTTGAGAGGGTTGCGCTTGTTTTGTGCGTGCGTACATTTTTATTAGGAGGGTGCACTCACGGTTTTTCAGATTTTTGTGTGTTGGGTACACAGAGCCGCCCCTAATACAGGAAGGAAAAGGAGGAGTATCACAGCAGTCACAGCTAGAGAAAGTTTGAGGGGTTGCGTTTGCTTTGTGAGTGCGTAGATTTTTATTAGGTTGGTGCAATCACGTTTTTTCAGATTTTTTTGTGTTGGCTATATAGAGCCGCCCCTATTACAGGAAGGAAAAGGGAAGATGAGACCCGATGATCACCCAGTTCACAACTCGCCGTCAAGTGGGTCGGTCACCAATCCGCCCACCGCAACAACACGTTCGTTGATGGCACGAGGCTTGTAGCGTGACGCCCTCACAACACAAGGATATTGCTCCACGGTGCGATGAACGACGAGTGGAGCAGAAGCCGAGCATGACGTGTGGTGAGTGGAGCAGACACGAGCGCGAGCACGACCTGGTGACGGTAATGCACTCATGCCAAAAGCTCGACAATTTTTCGGTGCCTCCGCGCGACAAAATAATTAATGGTCGTCCGTTCCGCAGCACCAAAAATGATCTTGGGCTGCTTTTCACGTTTGGGCCTTGCAGGCTGGCAGTGGGAGAGTTGAGATTGGGTCGACTCCGTTGGACCATAAATGGATGCCTGATGGAGAGTTGGTGAACTGTTATCGGTGACTTGCTGATTGGTTTCTTCCATTTCCAACATCCCGTTATTCCGGAAGCTGGGATCTTTGGAGTTCACTGTGTATTCAAAATGCAACAAAGTATAATCTGGTTCTTAGCAAACCCGGGCGAAAAACACAGGTAAACCGTGAGGCTTGTCGGTTTGTTGGTTCACTTTGGTCCGTCGGTTCGTTAATTCTAGAACGGATAACTGGGACTGTTGTCCATAAGTACTTCAAACCGGTCCAATATAATAATATATACACCATATAACTAGCAACATATAGTTGGTCTATATACCAATAAGATGATAAAAACACAATTATATAACAGACTTTCAACTAATCTAGCCACAAGTCCACAAGTGCTTTTGTTATTATAGAGTTGATTCATAGGATATGCCGAAATATATGCATAAAAATATAGTATATGAAAGACTTATTAATTGGTACAAAAAAGACCTAAATACTAGTTCAAATATTCACTATTGTAAAACAAATGCTAAAATAGAGTTTACCATTGTAAAGAGGTGAGATAGTCAAATGGATATATTATTTGTTTAATTTAGGAATCATATAAAAGAGTTATGAAATAGAGTCAATCTTAATATGTACACCATAGCGCCAATGTAATACAAAAGTCAACAAATGCAGATCCAGGCAAAGGTACGGCGTATACACGGGCGCTATGGTGCACATATTAAGACCGACTGCACCACCACACTATCAAACTTCCTGGAGGAGGGGATAGCATAGGAAACAGTTGCACCGCGGTACGCTAACGCGTCCGCTATGCCTACGGATGGCCCGTCGTCCGCAATGCCAAGCGGAGGTAGCGGCCTTCCACTACCGCTCACGTGGCGCGGGGCCTGCCACGCGCCGTGTCCACCAGCGGTGATGCGTGCCTACTCGCTCGTCCGCCATGCAAGGACCATCATCTCCATCATCCTTGACTCCACTGAGTCCTCCTTCACGACCTCCTTCGCGCAACAGGACTACTGCTCTAACAGCCTCTCCACGGTGTCCGAGGCGGTGGCGGTATACGATGATGTCATTGTGCGGGGAATCCACTCCAACCAGCTCCTCTTCAACCCAGGTGTGTCGGCGATCAACTCCATCCTCGAAGAGAAGTCTGCCGCAGTCAGTGTGGGCCCCAAACATGAGGAGGAGCAAGAGGAGGCGTTCGGCGATGCCATGGTAGTCACATTCGAGTCTGCAGACCCGTATGCCGAATTTTGGGTGTCCATGGAGGAGATGGTACCTACGAGCCAACGATGGGGACACACTGGCCCCGACAGCGGACTGTAGCCTACTAGTGGCACACTGAGAAGCCTGACGTGAAGAGGAGAGGAGCCGCCACCCAGATGCAGAGAGAGAGAGAGAGAGAGAGAGAGAGAGAGAGAGAGAGAGAGAGAGAGTGGGGACGGTGGAGAGATGGGTCGGAGGCGATGCCGACGCGGAGGGCGGGCGACACAGGGCAAGGGATGCGCCGCGTTACCGAGTGAGAAGAGGAACATGTGACGGAGATTGTGGATAAGAGCATGGGGAGGATGACGGGTGAGCCCCACCATGTGGTAGTTGGGATAGAAAATGAGATATCGAGGATGACGAGTGCGGGAGAATTTGGTATATATGAGATATATATGAGAGAATCTTGATGATTAGGACAAAATATTCCTTTTAGTGGATGAATTTAGAGTACCGTGAGTGCGGACACTCTAAAGCCTGAAAAGGCTCTAAGTGCACACAACAACAACAAAGAGTTATGTGTGCCCAAATGATAGCCGCACCGCAGGGGCACTAGGAGGTAACACCACGGAGACGCACGCCTGCACCCACCAATCCGCAGCCGGACGGTTTGACATGGAACCCACTGGTCGGTTTGCTAGTTCAAGAAAAAAACAGACTGGCTCAATCAGTTTTTACCGGTCGGATTGCATGGATGGTCCTTAGAGAAAACCATACCAATTATAGTCTTTGGTTCAGTCTTTTACTAGTTAGATTAGACTTCTGGTTTGGTCTAGACTAATCTAGTGACGATGTTTGAAGTTTGGAACCTTAGTGGACGATACCGAACTCATGAAGTGTTTTAGTTTGGTCACCGGACTATTTATTGCAAAAACAACAAACTAATGACTCTATTCCCCCTCCTCTCTATATAGTTGCTTGCTCGGTTTTGAGTGCTCTCATGATTATTTGTTGAACTTCATACATGCTAAGCAAACTTCCCTACTCTCTCTCTCTCTCTCTCTCTCTCTCTCTCTCTTTTTTGACACACTTTTGTGAGAGGTAGCATAACCTCTAGTGCATTGCATTTGAAAGTTGCATCTACCATGGAAATCAAGTATCCCATGCTTTGAGATTATTTTTTTGTGAAGTCCACATTACAAATGGCAAAACTGTGTGCGGTGGTGTTGGTTGTACTAAGCTTCGGCTCTCTATGGGTGATAATACACATTTTGGTAGCTTATCTATATTTTTCTCCTGAATCTTGTTTTGCCAGATTTTTTGAGCTTAGTTTTCAATCTGGAACCAAAGAAAATCATTGTTGTATCATTTGTCATATCACTATCATATCTAGCGTTTGCCACTCAACGCTTTTCCTGTCATGTTGCACGAATCACAAGAGATGTCATCACGGTGCTGGTCTAGGCGGAATACTCGTCGAGCAAGTTGAATACATTTTCACGATATCAAATTTATGTGTGAAAGTCAAAATCCTTACTTTGCGTATACATATGATGAATGACCTTAGCGTAGTAGATGCAAGAGACGTGAAAGTTAATGGAATGGGATATGATTGGCGTTCCATCCAAAGGTAATATGCACCTTGGCACCAAATGTATTGTCCTCAAAAACCCATGGGAAGACCAGAGGAAAGAAGGAGAGATCTTGAGTGTGGTCACCAGGCTACCATGTCACAGCATATGCAAAAAAACTAATAATCCTTTCTATGCAGATTCATGTGATCAAGGATGACGCAAGCGTGGATACTGAAGAGATCAAACACAATGGGATGGAATACAGATGACATTTTATTCAGTATAAAATGAACGTCGGGAGAAAGTTTATTATCTTGTGTGACCCACTAGAAGACCGTAGAAACAAGTCTAAATGCCTTCAGTGCAACCAGATGATTAAATCTAAGAGCCAATATTGCAGCCCTGCTCGTTAGGTGACTGTTCTTGGCATTGTTCTAAGACTTAGTTTGTTCTAAATTGTGTTCATATTTTGTCTATTTCTACTCCCACACAAAACTAAATGGAAGGAGAAGCTAGCACTATGGTTAGGAGAATGAGGCCTCCTCTTGCCTTGCTTGGGCGTTATTTGTAGGGTTGTGGGAGGAGGCAATCTTCCCCATAGCCCCTTTGGTTTATTATGCATATGGAAATCCTCGGACCTATTAGGCCTTGGGTGTTTTTACATGGGAGTGGGTATACGCAACCCCCTCCCAATAGTAGCTTCTTAGCCACTAGAGTTTGGCGGATACAACAAAACCTAGTTGCTATTAATAATAGAAAAAAGGCCCCAAAGTATAACTCTCTAATATATCTTGGGCTTTGATAGATGTCCTTGGAGCCGAAAGTGTTTTTGGCAGCAAAGGTCATAGGCCGTGATATGGTCATGATGAGTTTTCGATTGCGGAGGTTGATATATATAATCTCGGTGTTTCTTGACTCAGTCGTTGCAAGGGTTTTCACCTTGTAGGGAGCAACTCCCTGTAGCCAAAGTAGTCATAGTAGTGGATGCTTTCGTTCTGGCTATCATTTGTCAAGGTCAATGATGATTCATTTGTCAAGGTGGATGTAGATGGAATAGTTGTCACGGTTGCACGGGCTTGCCCCCTTTGTCTCATGAGCACGATATGTTGTATTCAATTAATGTACAGGCGTGCACCTGGTTCAGCGCGGCGACATGGACTTCGAACTCCTCCACAGTGCCGCTACCTCGCGGTCTCGCCTAAAATGGCGCCTCCCGGCCATCGTGGCCGCCGAGGGAACGCCCGATTGTGCCACCTGCCCTTCCACCCCCAACTACGGTGAGTTCCTCGTCCAATTCGAACTTATTTAGGACTTGGGATCCATGTACTTCGAACTTATTTAGCGTCTAGCATGATGTGCTTTAATTCTACTATATATAAACTTTGTGTGTTTAAATTTTAAAGTTTTGCATATATCTTAGAATTTTCCTTTGTAGTTAACTGATGTGGAATTTATATCTTGCGCAGGGTTCAGACGATCTCACTTTAAGATTATCTGACTCCCTGTACAGTGCAACAAGCTTGAAAGGTAACTGCACTGGTGTATGGTAAATAATTTCATAGACGTTTTTAGTGCTTGGGATCCATGTATTTTGGAATTATTTATAGCATATCCAACTATATTTCGGGCAGTGCACATGGTTTCCCAACTATTGGACAACTTATATTGACAAAACCCTAGATTTCACTACAATGTCATGTTCATTTATTTAAAGCACTCAACCATGACAAATGTTAATCTGGTTTCCAATCTTTGCTACACAAGGCTTAGCCTTTATTAACCATTTTTAATCATGTAATTGTGTATTAAGAAGTATAGTGCCTGGGGCTCAGGTGGCCAATATTACTTCTAGTCCACCTCAACTGGGTATTCTTTTATTTGTGATTTCGATATGCTGATTTGTCAACCTCTTTTAACTTAGTGCAATCCAATAATAGTGGGATAGCTTTTTATAGGTAGTGTTGATGGGTACACCTAGGCCAACCGGTGATAGGGCACCTTTGGGGACCCTACAAATACAGTGTATGTACAAATATTATTTCACTAATGTCATATTCGTTGTTGTTCCTATAGATATTATTGAATGGTTTATCCAATTCTACATGAAGATGTTATATACAAACTACATGCCAATTGCAAAGCCATATATCTCTACATGTTAGATGTACATTTCAAGCACAACACGGTGTAACACAATTATATTTACTTGAATATGAGCCTGCCATACCGCGATCCTCATGATGGTGTTAATTTCACAAAATTTGCTTGTTTGGATTAATGTCACTTTAATGTCATTATTTAATTTCATAATATTATTATTTTATCAAGCAACCTTATGTTTTTATATAAAAATTTAGTTATCCCGTAGGAACACGATACTATGTTTAATCCTTGCGGAAATAGTTTAAGGCTACCGCGAGTGGATATATGTTTGTACTAATGATTCGACGGACGACGGTAATGGCATTTCCAACCACCACCACTACAGATTAAAAAAAAAGTACCGTCAATAAAAAGCTTCTTTCTTTTCTAACGTATGCATCCACACTTGGATATAGGTAAAGATATACGCTGGGCAAAAACAACATTACCTTCAATAATTGGGTTGTTGTTTGGTGGTTGACTTGCATCAGCTAGCACATGTATACGCACCTTGCATGCATGACAAAGTGCGCGTGGAGTTCTGGACAAACAAATTGTATAAGCTGCGGCCTGCAGTAGCCGGTAATTTGACTTCGATACTCCATCGAAGTAGTTCCAAAAATTTTGAAAACCAAAGAGTTTGCTCATCAACTTAACTAGGGGAACCCACCCGCGCGTTGCCGCGGGAATTAAGAAAATGCAATGATCATAAAAGGAAATTTCATGATATCATCTCTACGATAAGGATATATGAGCTTATTATAAAAATTTAAAATACCAGTGTATTGAGTATAAGTATCACAACCAAAGTTCCAAACAAATAAGAAAAGAATTAAAAGTAGAAGGCCGGTGCCATGTGCCCACATCATGAATTTGCATTTGAAGTCTATATCCATGGGTCAACACATTGTGCAGTCATCGGTAACAAAGTAATAAGAAGTTGATGGCTTAGCCATGATCAGTAGAAAGAAAAAGGAGCGATCTCCTTGAATATTGCAGGGATGAGCCGAGAGCTAAGAGGCAAGGTGATTGTCATTGCCATACACTGCAAAATAGAAATCCGAAGCACGTGCAAGCGCCAATTAGAAATCTTGTATCATGTTCAGCGGCATTAAGTCGAGCACCCTAGCTACCTGCACGGTCATGGCAGAGTACATTGGGATTATGTACATGGAAACGAACAGGAATATAGGCATGACATCGATAGGTTTGTTAAACGTCGATGCAGAGTCTAGGAAAAAACTCTTACACAACAACACCCCACAACTCAATTCCACCCGCAATGGGTTTCTCAAACTGAAGCAAGAGATTACACTCATGGGAAATCACAACACTCTTTTATCATATTGAGACTATCAGGATACACAACTATGTGAACTAAAGGGAGATACAGATAATGATAAAGTCATATGGAAATCACACTGATGATTTATCAAAACTCAGACCATGAGGATACGCGACTGTATTCAAATAAAGCTCCTACACTGGCCATCAGAGTTTTATAGGTTAAATTCATGGACATATCTACTTACTGATTCGCCTGCGCTTCGTGGCAGTTATTATGAATATCTATTTATCCCACACCAAATACCTAAAATAGTTGAATTAATCTGGAAAAAATCTAAAACTTTGGATGAGGACCATCTTGTAGCACATTGGGAAAAGGCTAAACTGAGTACATGCAAATTAAACCAACCCACCAAAAAGGGGCATATCATCCACTATCTATAGGTTATGCAAGATTTAACTGACCTGTAGATCACCTGTACGCTTGAAACTGAATCAATATGAAAGAATCTTTACCTGTGGATGAGGAGCATCTTCTACCACATTGGGAAAAGGCAAGACAGAGTCCTTGCAAATTAAACCAACCCACCAAAAATTAGAAATAATTTTGGTGAATGAAACTATCTTACTGTGAATGTGAACGGTAGTTCGATGGAAGGAAAATCTCTTGGTCTGTCTATGTGTTTTCAATGATTACCAAACAAAAGAATTAAAAATATCATCCACTATCTAGGATATACAACATTTAACTGACCTGTAGATGACCTGTAGGCTTCAAACTGAATCAATCTCGAAAAACCTTTAATTGTGGATGAGGACCATCTAGTAGTGAGCCCTTGCAAATTAAACCAACCCACCAAAAATTAGAAATAATTTTGGTAAATGAAATATCTTTACTGTCAATGTGAACGGTAGTTCGCTGCAAGCAAAATCTCTTGGTCTCTCTATGTGTTATCAATGATCACCAAACAATAAATTATAAATGGAAAACACATTTACACATCATACTGAATCAAAAGTGAAAGAGTTTGCTACAGATATTTTGATCTGCATAAATGATACCCGAAGTCACATATGATTTCAACAAAGACAGATGGAATTTGGCTGCAACAAACAAAGGATGAAGGGTACGGATGCAAACCTGGGTGATCCGTCATCAGTCAGCTTCAGGGAAAGAGAGCGTACAAATTAATCAAAGTAACAGAATGAGCAGGAGGTAGATCAAGAAGATAGCAGAGGAAGCAAATAATAGAGAATCACTGTCAAGTTCTCTGGCCACAAAATTCAGAAGAAGCAAATGTGAATTATTGTCGATATGTTTTCCAATAATTAATTTTCTCCGCTCCACTTATCTAACTCCTCGTGACCATGACAGCTCCGGCTGGTGCACAGATCCAAGAAATCAAGCAGAGAAGAAAAAACAATAGAGAATCAATCAATCGCGTACCAATTCGCCTGCGTTTTCTTGGAGGAGACAACGTGCCGGCTCAGCTCATCAGCAACCTTAAAAAAACAAAGCAAAGCAGAGGGCATAGCTATGGAGCGTATGGCTCGACGACCGAATCGGCGAGGCGACGACCACGAGGCACGGCCCCCACGCTAGCAGATGACGGCCGGCAGCCTCGCATCCAAGGCCTCCACGCCGCGGCCACGGCACGAGCGCGAGCGGGAGGGGCGGCGGTCGAGTTCTCCGTCTGGAGGGTGCGGTGGTACGGCGTCGGCGGGCGAGCCCTGCAAGCGGCGCGCGTCGGTGAGCGGTGCGTCCAGAAGCCCCTGAGCGAGGCCGAGTGTGGCACTGGACGCAGCTCGTCGGCAACAGCGAGCAGCGGCTGCAGGGGGCGGGTCGTCGTCATCGTCGGGTGGGGCGTCGTCCGCCTCATGCTGTTGGCCTGGATCCACCGCTGGGACGCGCTGCCGGCCGGGATCCGCCGCATGTCGCGCGGCCAGCCTCGATCCGCAGCCGGATGCACCCTGCCGATGCTGCGCCGACGCCCCTCCTGGATCCGCCGCCGCTCAACCACCGCCGCCTCAATCCTCCTCTATCGCCCGGCCTTGCCGTCGCCCCGCCTTGATCCGCGTCGATCTGCCTCAATCGCCTCGCCCCGGCTCGAAACGGGGATGGGGACGCGCGCGGCTGCAGCGGCCGATCTGGGAGAAGCCATGACACTGTGGAATATGTAGTGGACGGGGAGAGAGGCCGACGGTCCTGCGTTTATTACCGCGGCGAACAGGCGTCCAGAGGTAAGGCGAAGAGGCCGCCGAGTCCCTCTTGGTGCGGACGATGCGGGGTGGGGCGAGGTAGGGGAAGAGGCCGCGGGCTTCTGCTGCCAGGGAGTTTGCTACGTTTCAGTTATCAATGGTATGGGCGTCGGAGGCGCGAGGAACTCCCTGCAAGAATTCTTGAGTGGGGATCTTCTATATAAGAGTTATAGATTTGGCCGCTTAATTTTACAAAGGTGCTGGTGGGCCAAGGTGAAAGGAGAAGACCAGGTCGACATTATAACTCTATTTATACTTGCTAGTATCTAAATGAATTAGCAAGAGGCGGCTACATTACAGTTGACGACTACATGCAAGTTGATTATACACCACTGATAATACAAATTAAGGAGGCATCCCAAGTGAGAACTTCCAAGGGGTGTACCATTTGGCATTCAAAGCAGTATCAGGCGGCAAAGAAATTTGATCAATCCGGCACAACAGAAAAGATAGTGCATGAGTTGACGGTTGACCTCTATTGAAAGTGTCTTGATAGTGGGCTCGGGGCCGTGTTAACTGAAACCGGAGCCACACATCGAGGCAGCAGTGCACTTGCTCGGGGACAATGGCTGCGTCGGCGTCCTCTGCTCAGGTCCACCATATCTCCTGCTTTGCTGCGCTTGTGCTGGTTACACTGCAACAAGCTCATTTCATGGCGTTGGCCGTGGGGCGGACCAACCTCACCACCGACGACATACTCAGGCCGCCCGACTACATCACCAGCCCATCCGGCGACTTCGCCTTCGGCTTCCTTGCCCACGACTCCGACCCGGCCATGTTCATCCTCGCCACATGGTGCCGCTTCACGGGCGACGGCAACTCTTATCCGCAGCCACAGTCCGTGGTGTGGTTCGCCAAGGAGTCTTACAATAACATGGGTGCTACGCCCAACGCCACAGCACGGTCTGTCCTCGGCATCCAGCGGCGCGACGGCCAGCTCACGCCCACGGAGGGCAGCACAGAGCTGTGGAAGACCGTGACCTTCGGCGGGAGGCGTGGGAACCTCGTCGTGCTAAGTGACTCGGGCAGCGTCCAGTTGCTCGGAGGCGGGGGCATGGTCCTCTGGGAGAGCTTCTGGTACCCGACGGACACGCTCCTGCCTGGCCAGTCTTTGCAGGGGGCTCTCTTCTCCAAGCGCTCCGATGCAGAGTTCACCACTGGTCGGTTCAGCTTGGCAGCCCAAGACGACGGTAACATCGTCATCTGCAAGGACCTCTTCACCGGTGACACATTGCACAACGCCATATGGGCACTGGGCACCAATAACGGCGGCAACACGACCATCACCATGGACAACAAAGGCAACCTCAACTACATACTCCACGTCGATGGCACCGCCGTCGTCCGCAGCTTGATTTCGCCCGTGGCGATGTCCGATGCCGACAGCAGCAACTACTTCCACTTTGCCAGGGTGGACACTGATGGCATTGTCCGTACCTACTTCCGCCCTAAAAGGAGCAGCAACAATACGTCTTGGACCGTGTCGGGCAGGCTTAGTCATGAAGGCTGCAACCTGAAGACGGACGGCGGGCTGCAGGGCATGTGTGGCCCAGGGTCATACTGCGTGGAGACCATGGGTCGCCTCGACTGCCTGTGCCCGCCTGGTTACACTTACATCGACGCGCAGCACCGGGACAGCGGCTGCACGCCGGAGTTCGAGGCTCAGAGCTGCGGCGACAATGGTTCCGGCGAGTCGTCGTTCTCACTCGTAGAGCTGCCCAACACCACCTGGGAGATCTCTATATACTACAAGAAGTTCCCGTCGGTGACGAAGCAGCAGTGCTGGGATTACTGTCTCAGCGACTGCTACTGCATGGCTGCGCTGATGATCAACGGATCCGATTGTGCGGAGGTGGCGGCGCTCACGAACGGACGACAGGGGAATGACATCACGACGACGGCGCTCATCAAGGTGCGTAACGGGTATACTACGTACACAAAGAATGAGATACGTCGCCCCTACAAGATGGTCGCCATTTGCCTGTCCTCTCTTTTGTTGATCTTCCTCCTGGCACAGTATTATTACCTAGCCAGGAATAGGAACAGCCATAGCCAGCATTCATTGAGCTCTGGCGTGAGGGCGTTTAGCAGGAAGGAGCTCTACCAAGCCACCAATGGCTTCAAGGAACTGCTTGGCAAAGGGAGCTTCGGAGAGGTCTACAAAGGCACCATGAGATCGCATCACATCGCGGTGAAGAAGCTCATCGACTCCAACGAGTACAGCGAGCAGGAGTTCACAAACGAGGTGCAGTCCATCGGGAAGATCCACCACCGAAATCTGGTTCGCATGATCGGCTACTGCAAAGAAGGCAAGCATCGGATGCTCGTGTTCGAGTTGATGCCACGAGGCTCACTCCGTAGCTTCCTCTTTGAACCAGAGAAAATGCCTCCATGGCGCTGGCGCGTCGAGGCCGCTCTCGCAATTGCCAGGGGCCTGGAGTACCTCCATGATGGCTGCTGCGTCCCGATCATCCACTGCGATATCAAGCCCGATAACATCCTGTTGGATGACCGTGGCATTCCAAAGATCACGGATTTTGGAATCTCCAAGCTGCTTGGGAGCCAACAGGTGCACACAACAGTAACCCATGTTAGGGGCACTAGAGGGTACATCGCACCCGAGTGGCTTCGCGGGGATGCGCGTGTGGACACCAAGGTAGATGTTTACAGCTTCGGCGTCGTGCTGCTGGAGTTGATCTCCTGCCGGAGGTGCCAGGACCCCGTGATGAATTACCTACCTCCAGGCGTTGAAGACGAGGAGATGACAGTCACTCTGTTCGGATGGGCGGCGCAGCTAGTGGTCACACGGAGGACGGAGCTACTGATCCACCGTGGTGCCGACGACGCTGAAGACATGGAGCAGGTGGAGCAGTTCGCGCGCGTAGCGCTCTGGTGCATGGAGCCGAACCCGCTGCTGCGACCGACCATGCACCAGGTGGTTCAGATGCTGGAGACCAGTGATTGGGCTCAGGTTCAGGCACTGCCTGACCCTGCAGAGTGTTACATGGAATCCTCACCTTTAATTCCGCAACTTAAGATTGAATGAGAGGCACGGATCAGAGTTTGTCATTTTCCATGTACCTACTTTCTATAAATAAGATCTTGTACAATTTATAGTGTCATTTGATAAGCTCACCATGGTTTGATTTTCTTCACAATTAGATGAGATAATTTGTGTTCAGAACTATATATATTAGTGTTTTTTTCGTTTTACTTATTTAGATAGAAATCCCACTGTGTAAAATAGCAATTTCATAGGCAAACCTTTTTTTTTTAAAGATCCGGTTTCCCGGCTTTGGTTTATATTAAGTGAAGGAAGCAAAACATCCGGTATAAGCGCGAGTAGCGCTACCCGGCATAGCCTAGGCTTAGCCGGGATTACAAACTTAGCTGACTACTCACTAAATGTCCTAGCAACCAGCCCCTCAGACCCCAGCTCAAAGATACCCTGGTGGTCGGGACTACTCAACAGCACACATAACACAACACCGAAGAAACCCTAACTCCGCCGGTTTAAGACCAGCCGACACTGACACTAATCTAGCTAACATAGGTAAACTGACAAACAACACACAACCAATGCAGCAGACTGATCAGGCCTCCATCTCCAAGGTGCCTGCTTCCTGTGCCACTGCTTCCAACATCTTCAACAGCTTCTTGTTCCCCAATTTTTTACGCCTTCCGGATGGCCCTAATCGCCAGCTCCGGGAGGTCATCGACGCACATATGAAGGTACTCGGTCACCACCTCATCGCACCTTTCTTTGTTGCGGGTCATCAATGAAGTTGAGTTCCTTCATCAGTTTGAGTTGTGCCCGGTTAGCCACTGGCACTGAGGAAGGCTTGGCCGCCAGGCGGGAGCTAGAACGAGTGGGCACCATGTCTTTCTTGGCCTTGCGCGCCCGTGGTGCAGGCAAGCAATCAACCTGAGGTGTCGGCCTGGGCGGCAGCGGCAGGATCGGTGGCGGCAGTTCCTTGAAGAGCCCAACAAAGATATCAGGGAACTCCTCGGGCGTTGTCCCCCGCATCGACCCCCTGACCTGGCCATCCGTCGTTCCCCCAACAATCCCTCCACCTCGCAAACACCTCCGTCAGTATCATTCGCTCTCTGCGACTCAGCAATAGCTAGTGCACTCGCTTCCCGAGCTTCGTCTCCATCCGTAGATGAGGATTTGCCGCAATGTTGGTGTCGCAGACAAAGATAGCAATAGCCTGGTTGTCCTCCTCCAAGGGTGTAGCCGGGTCAGGGAGCTCGACTTCTGTCCCCCGGACCACCTTAGCAACATCATCCCCTACATTGCCATCATCAGCATGCAACACCATACCTAAGTAGGGATCCACATCAATGTCCATCCGAATCACGGGCTCGAGATCTCGACCACACAGGTATCCTTCTTGGGCTGCATCTTAGGACCAAACAATATGTTTGGTCGGGTGATGTTGTCACCGCAGCGGCACGGTGGTGTTTGGGACCTCCACCCCGCCGGCATCTCCCTCCGACGAGCAGCGAGACAGAGTCTTTGGCACGCCGCACAGCCTTTAGCCAAAGGATCATGAATCCGTGCACGTCCCCTCCGGCCCCGCACGAACTCCACCACGAAGACCGGGCCTGTGGTCACCACCAAGATGTTGCGGCGAGGAACTTGTAGGTGGTGGCTTAGTGCATCGGCAACCTCACGGGAACTTGGGGTAGCTCCAGGGGACGTGCGCCATACCGGCCGTGACGGGGGAGGTCTTTGTCATGGTGAGGAAGTGTGTGTGTGTGTGTGGGGGGGTGGCACGATGCGGCGTGAATACTTTCGGGCGTAAAACTTGAGGCGGGCGTGGAGTTGGTCGGAGACGGTGTGATGGCGGCGAGATGGGCAGCGGCGGGGGCAAGATGCTCCACCTTCCAAAGGGAGATGCAGCGAACCGGATCTCGACACTTGGCAACTTGGTGGTATGAGGCGAGGCACCGAAAACATCTCCCGACGAAGTGTATCATGAAGGTCGCGGCCATGGGTGCGCCGGTCCCCGCGTGTGCAGCTTCAGCACATTTACGGCGACCTACCTTCACCTGTTGCGAACCCGGCGAGGTTGCCTCCCCCAGCTCCTCGTTGACCGGCGAAGCGCCGCTCGCCCGCGTTTGCCCATGCATCTTCAATGCGGTGGGGGAGGCCATTGCGGCGGCCGGCCGATCCGCCGGGTGGCGGGGGCACCGAGCTTGCCACCCACGCCGTGGTGACAGAGGGGCTAGGATCAAACATGCTGGCACGGGGCTCGGCCAATGGCGCGGCGACTCGGGGATCGGGAGCCGGAGATGCAGCGTGTCCAGCTTCCCGGCCGGCCACCGTCTCCTCGCCGAGAAAGTCGTCGTCGTCGTCGTCGTCATCCCAATCGAGGAGCTCCTCTTCCTCCTCTTCTTCTTCGGGCGTCAACGGGCTCGCTGGCGTGGGTAGAGGTGGGGACGCGCGCTCTCCATGGCGAATCGGCCCCAACTTGCTCGGAGCTTGGACATGGACGTCCTCCATTGATGGTAGCTCGAGGTGGAGTGGATCGACCTCAAGGATGCCATGGGAGGATAGATCGGGGAGTGGGGAGCGTGAATCGGTGTTGGATTTGGGGCTCGCAATGAGGGGGAGGTGGGGTGGGCGACGGCGACGTCGGGGGCTGGGGGGCGTCGGGGCTGGGGGAGTCGGGGAGGGCATGGTCTCTTCACCCGCTCACCCACCACTAAGTCATGCAAACCTTTTCTATTAGTAGAGGCGTGTCGACACTTTTATTGCCTTTGTCAATTTGTATGTGTCAATTGCCTTTTATAGCCTAAACAAAAAAAGGGGACGTTCGATCCGTCGTTCGCGCTAGTTGCGTCTGATCGTGCGCCTGCCAGCACGCCTCCGTGCTTCACACGGAGCCTCGCAACCACCCGCCACCTCACGAAATCAATCGAACACAGAAATCGCTACTCCCACCACATCCGCCCCCTCATGTATCCGCCTTCGACTCCTTCCTGTTGATCTCCTGGACTGTATGGAAGGAGCGAAACGCAAGGGTCTTCAGGAATGGTCCGTCGACAATCCCGGCCATGGCAAGAATAGCACAGGAGGCCGACGAGTGGGTGTAGGCTGGTTTCAGGACGCTTAGTGCGGTGCTGGCTGTGTGGTTGCAAAGTTTGTTCAGCATGTAATCTCGAACTTGTGCTCAGTAGATAGGTGTGTGTCTTTTTTTCATTGTCTTTTTCCTTGCCTTCGATGTTAGCTCGGCATCGTGGTGTTTTGTACTTGGATTTGTTTTGGTTTTCCTCCTATTAATGAAATACGGGTCGTTCACCCGATCATGAAAAAAATCGAAATAAGAGCACGCCTGTTGCGCCCCCACGTCACCACGCGTCTGCGACCCTGCTCCTGACTGTGAGATGCAACATAAGGTGGAAGAGGAGAGATGACAAACACATGGTTGATAATAAATGTTTAAGATATTCAGTTTTGATGATGAGTTGAGAGATGACAAACACACGGTTGATAAATGTCTATGATATTGAGTTTTGATGATGAGCGATTATCAACACTCAAACATTTTCATTCAATTTTTCTTTTTCTTTTACCAGATTACCTTAACCTGGCACAGGAGGTGTGTCGGCTTATGTTGTGCAGGTGCCGAGCTCGGAGACGGTGTTCGACGGCGAGGTGAAGGACAAGGAGGACGTGTCGTGCCGACGGACCGGGAGCGGTGAAGGACAGACGTAAGGCATGACCGAGGGACCGGATCGCCGGGTGCCCATCCGTAGTGGTGCACAACAAGCCCAACTCATTGTGGACAGCCCACATTACATCCATCTAGCCTTAGAACATAATGAGTTAGGCTTGTTGTGCAGGCGGATAGTATTTTGTAGCCTTTGCCGCTCAGCGGTCCGCCTGTCATGGCCTAGATTACAATAGCCGCCATCACGGTGCTGCAGGTGCAATACTCAGAGTACGTTAAATACTCAGAGTAAGTTATACCTTACGAAGGACGGAGCAGCCATTGATGCGAAAGATGGGAAAGCCAATGGAATGAGATACGACTGGTGATCCATCGATCGTAATATACATTTGGGCACCAAATGCATTGCGCTCCACAATCCGCGACGAGACCAAAGGAAGAAGGGAGGGAAATGGCTTCAGTGTTATGTCCGAGTGAAATTCGGAAGTTAGTACTGCAGCCCGGCCTGTAAGGTAATATTGTTCTTTGGTACTGTGGCACTTGGATTACAACTGCACAACATCTATAAATGATACTCAATCATTACTATGACTTCTACTAGCATATGAACTTCTAAAGCAGATTGCCGATCCCATCAACTAACTGTAAAATGGTTTAATAGGATGAGTGACGATTGTTTTATTATAGGACCTAACCCACTGATTGTAATGGTTTGTTGATTGGTTGTGAATATACGTTTGTGCAACATAGTACATGCAAAAAAAAACTTGTAAACAGACATAATTTAATGTGTGCGTGTTATCTTGATCAATCAAGGTAGTGGTAGTAGCACGCATTGCCATGTTGAGTGACTTGAATTAACGCTAATGAAGATTTGAACACGAAGCAAATTTTGTGTGTTGAAAATGACAGGGGATGCTAGGACTAAGATTAAGAGGATGGGGGCCTCCCCAGGCCTTGCCTCTTGGTGTTACTTATAGGGTGGTGAGAGGAGGCAATCTTCTCCTCTCGTACCCCTTTGGTTTATTATTTATATGTAAATCCTCGGACCTATTAGGTCTTGGGCCTTTTAACATTGGAGGGGTAGGTGCAATCCTCTTACCCCCAATACGGGCCTCTTAGCGGCTAGAGTTTTGCTGGTAAAACTAAAACTAGTTGCTATAATAATAGAAAAAATGCCCAATAGTACAATTCTCTATATCTCGGGCTTTGATAAATGTCCTTTGAGTAGTAAGTATTTTGGCAACAAAGGTCACAAGCCGTGATATGATGATAATGACTATTCGACTGTGGAGGTTGATAATCTCGATCTTGCTTGACTAAGCCGCTGTGAGGGTCTTCACCTTGCCGGGAGCAGCTCCCCATAGCCAAAGTAGTTCTAGTAGTCAAAGCAGTCGTTCTAGCTATATCATGGCCTTCAGTCATAGATATAGACGCGAGGGTTATCACAAAAGGTTGAGATGGATCATCTAGATGGAGTAGTTGTTGCGGTTGGCGGGGCTTGCCTCCTTTGTCTCATGAGCACCGAGCAAGACATGTACGTCCACCAGGTTGAGGTGATCTTCCAATAAAACCCCACCTAGCCCCCACTCGGCTGGTTGTAAGGTCCTAAATAGCTGGGGGGGGTTGAATAAACTAATAAAATTCCTACAAAAACACTAGAGCGAATATGTTAGACTAACAAATGGCGTAAACGCGTTTGCTCTAGCTCTACTTGTCGGCAAGCCACCTAATGACAAATCTAGAATTTATAATGAGTTGATGCTGGTGATGATGGTGAACCCTTGGGCCGCTTGGTTAAGCCAAAGTTGACACCGAAGTAGAAGTGAAAGCAGTGATGAGGTCGATGATGATGCTATTCCAAATAGACCTATTTGCTTACTTTGTAAAAACCTGCGTAGTTTGACTTTTCACAAATCAGCATAAGCCTATTATTGCTGGACAAGGGTCATGTCAAACAAAATAGGGAAACTGTCAATCGGTTGACGTTAGTCCAACATTATTAATTTGGTTGCATCCGACATCAACATACTTGATAAAGTCAACCGCATAACTAAATTGGCAGAGTTTCATCAAGTCTAGTCTCTTGTTTCGGTGCCACTAAAAAACAGGCACGAGTATGCTACATGTATCACACGTCCAAATCATACAAAGCATGGAGTAACTAACAAGCACCGCAGTCACAGGCAAGGAGAGCTCGATCACGACCTGGTCTTGAATGGCACATAAGTCTTGAGCGAGTCGAGCACGCCCTGCACGGAGGCTGCGCAAGAGGCCACGGTGACAAGGAAGCAGACAAAGTTGAGGCTCTGTAGCGCTGTCCACTTGGTGCTGAACCTTGCACTTGCCGCTGCAGGATGTACATCTCGACGGGGAAGAAGACGGTGAGTGGCCAGAAGGCGATGCTGCCGAGGATGCCCATGATGCTGCTGAAGAAGGGCATCAGGATCGCCAGCTGCGTGATGACGGCCACGAAGGCAGTGCGCCACACGAGGCGGAAGATGTTGAGGCCCGCGACTCCGTACTCGCGTGCGGACCCTAGGTTAATGCCCATCAATCGTGATAATTTATTTTCAGAGGCAAGAAAGCGTGAGAAAAGATGTCGAGAAGGCATTTGGTGTTCTGCAGGCACGCTTTGATATTATTCGTCGACCAGCACAATTATGGAAGCAAGCGGACGTTATCAACATAATGCAAGCTTGTTATCCTATACAATATAATAGTGAAAGATGAGAAGGAAGCAATTATGGATGTGTTGGATTTCAATGAGAATCCAAGTGCGACAATAGTGATCCCACCTGAAGTGCATACAAATGAGAAACCTAATGCAAACTATGCAGAGGCACTTCGTAGAAATTTGGCTATCAAAGCTCGAGCAACATATAGGCAACTCAAGAAGGATTTAGTCGAGCACATATAGCAACGCTACGAAAACAAAAAAATTAGGCAACAAGTGTTGTAACTATATATAATATAATAATAATAATTATTATTATTACTATTTCTAAAATTATTGTAATCGTGTTTCTATTATTTATGCTTGATATTGTTCATTAAATAGCCAATAGTATACACAGATACATTTGTAGTTGATCTTGAGCTATATACAAAGCATTAAACAGCTTAGAGACGCTCTCTCTGTCTATGAGTTGTATGAGTTGTCTGTACATCTGTTTGTATGCTATGTTCGAGGTTCTGCAGACGACCCGCTATCTAAGGGCTATGTTGGGTTAGCATGCAGCAGGTGCAGTGCAGAACAACTCTCTTATATAGGGAGTAGGGGATGACCGACACCAGATTTAATTCCGGCATCGGCGGGGAAATGACCTTGTTTAGTTGACAAATTTTTTGACTCTCTCTCCATCACATCAACATCACATCAAATTTTAGACACATAAATGGAGCAGTAAATGTAGGTAAAAATGTAATTAATTGCACAGTTTGGTTGTAAATCAGGAGACGAATCTTTCGAGCCTAGCTAATATATGATTGGACAATATTTACCACAAACAAACGAAACGTCTTCGGTGTCCAAATTCTAACTTTCTCACATTTGCCAACGAACTAAACAAGGCCGGTTTGGCTTCCGAATATCTGCACAGCCTGGGAGAATCACACGGAACGAGGACGCGAGATGTCCGCGTGAAGTCCCAACGCACACCAAACATTCAGGGAACAACGAACATGATACGAGAAGCGAGCTAGCAATCAGAAATCCATGCATGCCGGCCGGTTTTATTTATTTTGAGTTCTGTGATGACTGGTGATGGATCGATGGATAATCGATGCTTTCACACACGTACCTGTCCTCCTCTCCTTGCCGTCGTCGTCGTGGCCGCCGCGGACGCGGGGAAGGGTGGCCATGCGGTCCTCCAACTCCATGGCTCCGCCGCGCATCCCTCCTACCATGGATCACCGGCCTCTGCCTCTCCTAATAACTCGCTGTCTCAATCTCTCTCTGTTCCTCTCTCTACACGCACGCGCAGGCGGCTAGTCGCTATGTGCGAGAGCTGTTGCGACGCATGAACCTCTCGATCTGCTATCTGGCGCGTGCTTGCTCGCTGGCTGGCTGGCTTGGCTCACCGCCGGTGGGTGACGATGGCAGGCAGGCAGCAGAGAGTCCGCCGAGCGCGGTAGTCTGGAGCACTTGGAGAGGGAAAAAGATTTGATTCATGAAACATGAATATGACTTCCGCTAGCATTTGGAGTTGGAATGCTGATTGCTTGCTTGACCCTTAGTTGCTACTCTTTTGCATGCTCTTTTAGTGTTTGGATTTGGAATGCTCATTTAGAATAGAATCACAGAATTAGTCTGAATCTAGCATAAACAGAGCACTGCTTCTATTTTGCATGAGTCATTATATATTCCTCTTGCTCTTATTTGATTCATGAATCATGACTATGAATTCCACTTGCATGCCCGGTATTCAATTGTAAATTGTGTGTGATGATACCTAGGCTGGCTTGGTAGTTTCCAACATATATTGGCCTATGTGTATGCTAGTAACAGTAGTATCTGAACTAGTTTATGCCGGATTGTTGGATATGATCGCATTTTTAGTTTCACTTAGCATGCTTATTGTCTTACACTCTGACCAGATTATATGGGATCCTTGAGTCATTGCTTTTTCTTACCATTGAGAAATGTGTTCAGTACTTCCGTAGATGTATTACTCTGTTATGTACATTTGGATTACAACTGCACAACGTGTATAGATAGTAGAATGGAATCACTCAATTAGTCTGAATTTGGCATGTACATAACAATGCTTTTGTTTCGCATCACGTTATTACATACTAGTCCATCAACCCGTGTCCCGCACAGGCTAAGTTCTTATAAGGGATGTCAGCATTAGTTATTGCTAATGTCTTTGATAATATTTTTTTGTATTAAATTATATTGCTTTCTCTTTGTTTTGTTAACATAATATGCATTTGTTTTTCATTCATAACTTACTATATCACGAATCTAAATTCTGATTTCTTTTTAGCCCTCAATTTAAGTTGAAACTCGCATGGGAGACATAAGCATAAGTTATTTACTATTTCTAACTAATAAAAGGTACTTGTATTTAATTCATTTTTTCACCTTTTTCCTTTTTTAACACAATAGATACTATGTAGTCTCCATCCGGTTGCGATAGCTGTGTCAACTATTGATATCTATTGTTCATCCATATCATAATTTTTTTAGCACATCTATGTATTTTGAACATAGATTTAATTAAAAAATTAGCATAAACTATGGTTGTTGTGAATACTAACAACAATGATAATTCAGATGTGGATTTCAGTGGTTGCATAGATTATCTATCATGATAGTTGGTAAATAATTAGATGTAAGTTTAGTTTGACTTTAGATCGGTGGCTAAATTAAATTTAGATTCATGGGTTAAACCTTATGTTGTTTTACATAATACCAATGGCTATTATTATCAATGATATTAGAGTTTACCAAAAAGAGATGGCCATATGATTGTATTTCTTTGTTGGAAGCGCTTTACAGGCCACATGTAGTAATATCTGGTGCCAATTATTAGACCACTCCTATGGTAGAAACTACGTGTTGTTTCTATACCTATTAATTTACATAGACACTACATATAGAAACCATAGTCCCAATGGATAGTTTCTACATAACATTTTTTTATCCTATCACATGTATTTTTCTCTCCATTCTCCACCGATCACATCCCGATAGTTTGTACATAACAATTTTTTATCCAATCACATGTATTTTCTCTCCGTTCTCCACCGATCACATCCCTTCATGTCTTGGTTTTCGTGTAGACATGGTTTCTAACTTTGATCCGATTTCTATGATTTTTGCTCTTTCTCTTCATTAACTACCTTGCTACATCAGCAAAACACTTAGGTAACAACATAATTAATGTCCATAGAAATAGAAACTATAATGGTTTCTACATTAGGAGTGCCCTTATCTAGCTAGCTCTATAATTTGTCCTTTTTATTTGTTTTTGTAAGAATTAATGTTACTCCCTCCATTCAAAAATCTTCATCATTTTAGCCTTGGTGCAATAACCAAGGTGAGATTTGAATTGTATTTTAATAGGGAGCAGCGAATAAGCAACACATGTAGGCAAGGGGCAATAAATGCTCATCGAGTATGAGTGGTTCCTGGTGCTTGGGGACTTGTCCAACCCATGGTCCCAACCTAATACGATGGAGATTCTTGAGAATTATTTTTTGCTTAGATGATAGAGATTTATGAATGGAGGGATTAATGCTCCACTGCATTTCTAGTTATTAGGATTTATCTTTTTTTTCTAGCTTGATGTCTACTTAGTTGAAACCTAACCCAAAAGTTATATAAAATATATATATTGCATCGCTTTCTGAACATAATAAATCAATTTATATCTTTTTGAAGTTTAATATATTTGTTGTAATTTCTTGTACACACATTGAGTTGCAAATCTTTTGTTCAAATATTGATTTTTATATGTTACTAAAAAAAGGGTTCTTGGTCTCTGCTTCTTTATAATGTGACATCTTTAGTTTACAATTTGGTACTCAAGATGTTGAACTTTATTATATCAAAGAGCGTACTTTTTTTAGAAAAGGTCAAAGAGCATACTTTACGTTATTTGATTGTAGTTTGCAATATATACATTTATTATTTAAAAGTAGATTTAAGAGATATTTATATTTATCTTGTATAATGGTCGAGGTGGATAACTTTATATGTTCTAACATAACAACATATGTTTCTAATTTGAATGTAAACTTAAAGTTCACATTGTCTATAGTCTTTAAATTATTAATTTTAGGATAGTACAAATAATAGAGCAGTATCATATCTAGCCATGAAAATTAGTAAGGGAGAGTTTAAAGCTGGAAATAAAAGCATAAAAAAATTATTTTACCTTATGTGTACTAAAGATTACTCTGAATCGAAGTCATCAATTGAAGTGCGATCCTTGATTGGATGGACAGGACTCACATGCAAGCTACAAACAATGTCTTCTTCATCCATTATGGTGCTTGTTGTACAAAACAAAACAGGACTCACATGCAAGCTACAAACAATGTCTTCTTCATCCATTATGGTGCTTGTTGTACCAAACAAATTAAAATCCATGAAACAATCAAAATCTAGCAGATTGCGTAAATAAATCTGGACAACCAATTTGTAGTAGCATCGTTGCAAGCAGCATCGATTTCAGTTCTCTATCTCCCGATGAAAACGAAAATTGGTATAAAATGCACAGGAACTCTAGAAACAAAGATGACAAAATCAATTTGTACACACCGTGCTTGCTACCATCATGTCTCATGTTCGTGATGGGAGACACGGCTGCGCTCTTAGGTGCCAAGATCGATCCATCGCTGCAAGACTGCAAGACGTATAGTGAGAGTTAACCACAAAGCCTGTTTTTTAAAATCCTTAACCATAAAGGCTATTTTCTTAATGCATAGAAGCAGTCTCAAACTCATATCACCATTGGCTAATCACAAACTCATAAAATTTACACAATCACTTGTAATAATGTCATATAAAAGAATATTATTTCTGATGCATAGAAGCATAAAGAACTAATTTTTCAAGAAGGCGTGTCACAAACTCAAAACAGTATATTCTAGATCCAAAGAAATAAAAATTACCGGATTTATTACCAATTTACCTGATCTATAATGAAGCGCAAGAAGGTTGAAGCTCCCCTGGTGCCGAGTCCAGCGACGAACCCGATGAGATCGATCTAGCCTACTTTCTGTATCTTCCTCTAAAGATGTTGCCCTGTCTGTTCAGCAGACATGAAAACATGTGGAGGGATTCAAGAGCTTGTACGTATACCCAGACATAAAAGAAGATAGATGCCATTAGCGGCAATCTAGCACATATGGTTTTCTTTTATACGATCTTAATTGATGAGCTTGATCGGATTTTAAACTAAATAGAGTATTAAGATTCTATTGGATTTTTTATTAAACGATGTCATATAAATAGAGTATTAAGATTCTATTGGATTTTTTATTGGATTTTTATTAAATTATTATTAGCCAACAGCTTACGTCACGTACACAGCTGATCAGATTTTATTATGTTATAAAAAAAAAAGATCTGATTTTATTAATTATTAATATATCAACTAACAAAGGTGAATCTTTTTTTTAGAAACTAACGAAGGTGAATCGTAGTTCCCAATTATGCCCATATTTTATCAACTAACTGCACGTGGGGCTGGAATTTTATTTAGAAAATAGATTTTAGTTAGTATAATGGCAGAGGTGGGTAATTTTATACAAAAAATAAAATAAATCCAATGGTTAAAGAAGGCTTAGTCTTCTGATTTGATGGCCGGATGTTTCGATTAATGTGAGATTTTCTAGCATTTATCTATTTTTATATAAGCGTCTGGTAAGGATTAACGTGGAGGCTTCGTTGGAGCCTCCAATTAGTAATAGTAGTAAGATTCTTCTTGCGCAGATTTGATTCCTGAATTATGAGTACTAGCATTAGCAGTATTTGAGCTGCTATAACCTAATTGATGAATATGATCGCATTTCCGGTTTCAGTTTGCATGCTTACTGTATTACAAACTAACTAGATTACAAGGGATCCTGTTGACAACTTGACATGTGTACGCTTCTCTGATTCATTAACTTTGTCTTACCATTGAGAAATATGTTCATGTTCATTGCTTCTTCCCTAGATGTACTACTCTGTTATGTATACCTGCATTACAACTGCACACTATGTATATATAATAGAATAGAATCACTGAATTAATCTGGATTTGGCATGTACACAACAATGATTGCTCAGATTCTGCTGTTCTTTTGCATTCATGCAGATAATCTTTTGGATAACATCCATCTCGCCTTAGAACAGAGTGGGTTGGGCTTACTGTGTAGGCGGTTAGCATTTTGTAACATTTGCCGCTCAGCAATCTGCTTGTCATGTTGCTCGGATCACAACAGCCGGCATCACGGTGCTGCCGGAGCAATTCTTACATTATCTTAAATACTTTCTCAATATTTTCTGCATGTTAAATACTTAGAGTATGTGTTACAAAATACTTCTTTTGTAGGTATACCTAACGAAGGATGGAGCAGCCGTCGATGCGAGAGAGTTCAAAACTAACGTAATGGGAAATGACTCGCGTTCCATTGACTGTAATATGCATTTAGGAACCAAATGCATCACGCTCCAGAACTCGCGGCAAGATCAGAGGAAGAAAGGCGGGAAATGCCTTCACTGTGGTCTCCCGCTGAGATCCGGAAGCTACTACTGCAGGCCTGGGCGTAAGGTAAGTGTTCTTTGGTACGGTGGCACTATCCTGGCGCTAAATATCCATTATTTTGTTTCTAAGTTGTATTCACTCTGCTCAGATTCTGCACAAGCCCCAGGGCATAACAATGACATTATGGAGGCCTTGGTGCATTCTGATTTTGAGCAACTTCCTTTTCGGGACAGTTTTTGCACTAGCTACATGAGGGCTTTCGCCTTATCTCAGTGCATTAACCATGAGGAGCATACCAACAACAATGCGGTGGCGTTAACAACTCCTCCGGCCGAAGCCCATCCTACCCACACTATGGTACCGCTCGTGCTTCACGATGGGTGGATGCTCCTCCCTGATCAGCTGTTTCAGGCCACCGATGGAATTCAGGTAAACGATTGTTTTCTTTTTTTTTCTTTTTCTTTGGACTAAAGCGATTATTTTCTTGTTTTTTCTCACGCTTCACGGCAGTTGGATGTTCCTACCGAGTAAACGGTTATACAAGGGTGATTATTTTTCATGCTTTTCAATTCATTGTTTGACGGAAATGCTTGCAAAATGAATCTAGGTCGACCAACAGTTGTTGTTTACACTAAGTAAGCGAGATGCTCTGCCCTACGATGGATTTATTTGATTTGTGTCACAATAGTATAACTTTATATTGCTCTCAATTTTCGATTTTGTATACATAGGAGTGTGGGGATGCCACCCCTTGCATATAATTTTACCAAGGTGAAGGTTAGCACGGGTTAGTCCCACATAAAACCTAAATGAAAGAAGAAGCTAGAACTACGGTTAGGAGAATGGGGCCTCCCTTGCCTTGCCTCTTGGCCATTATTTATAGGGTTGTGGAGGAGGCAGTCTTCCCCTCTACTCCCCTTTGGTTTATTATTTATATGGAAATCCTCGGACCTATTAGTCCTTGGGCTTTTCACATTGGTGGGGGGACACAGCCCCCTTACCCCTAATTATCCTCTTAGCTACTAGGGTTTGGCAGGCACAAAAAAACCTAGTTGCTATTGATAAAAGAACTCAAATAGCCCAATTCTCGGGCTTTGATAGACGTCATTGGAGCAGGAAGTGTTTTGCCAACAAAGTTGAGAGGCCATGATATGATGATGATGATGATGATGAGTTTTTTTTATTGCGGAGGTTGACATATAATCTCAATCTTTCT
This sequence comes from Hyparrhenia diplandra, assembly GCA_015847255.1. NCBI lineage: Eukaryota > Viridiplantae > Streptophyta > Magnoliopsida > Poales > Poaceae > Hyparrhenia > Hyparrhenia diplandra. The sequence goes on along the minus strand of JADLZK010001569.1, from coordinate 39,530 downwards.
TGACTCAGCTGCTACGAGGGTCTTCACCTTGTTGGGAGCATCTCCATGTAGCTGAAGTAGTCATAGTAGTGGAAACATTTGTTCTAGCTATCATGGTCTTCAGTTGTAGATATATGTAGTGGTTGTCACCTAAGGTCAATGATGATCCCATTGCACTGATCGGGGCGCTCGTAGTGACCTAGGGGGTCAAAAACCAAGAAGTGGCTTATTTATACCAACCATTCTTCTTATGGCTAGATCCAATCTCCTGGTCCCTGCAGAAAAGAAAAAGAATTTCACGTTCTTCCTTTTAGGAAGGGAGGATTAGGAAAGTCCTATTGATTACTGCTTTCTCCAGACCGCCGGGAAAAGCATGAAAACACCAATTTCGAGCACATGCAAGGGAACCGTAGACATGCAAGTGAAATCCAACCCATGAAATAAATTGATCCATGGACAGCACCGTTGTGGTAAAGGACGTAATGCCAGAGGAATCATTACCGCAAGGCATAGAGGGGGAGGTCATAAGCGCCTATTTGTCTAGGTGGATGTAGATGGAATAGCTATCGCAGTTGGAGGGGCTTGCCCCTTTGTCTCATGAGCACCTACCACCAGGTTGAATTGGTCTTCCAATGCACCCCCACCTAGCACCTCTTGGTTGGTGCTTATGACTTATATGAGCAGGCAAGGGTTGTGTCATTGTGTGCCTAGTTGACGAGGGTGTTGATGGATTTTGGAGGAGGTTCTTCAGTTGAGCCCAAAGTGATGGCCTGGTGAAGTTGAACTCGTCCTAAAAATGGTTGTGGGCCCTATGTAGAATGTTTGATTGAGTGAAGCTGTAGTTAATGCTAGTTGGTGATGATGGCGAACCCTTGGGCCGTATGTCAGGACGGCAAGGCCAGGTACTGTTGCTCGTCCGACAACGGCATCTAGTGGCTAATCAGGCGTGTATCATACTTGTTTCAGTCTTCGGCCTTCGGCCTTCGGCCTTTCTTGTGATGCTATTCCAAATAGGACCCTTGTTGCTCAGTTTGCAAAAACTAGTGTACTTTGACTTTTCTCAAATCAGCATAAGCCTATTATTGCTGGACAATGGTCACGTGAAACAAAATAGGGAAACTGTCGATCAGTTGACGTTAGTTCAACTTTATTAAAAAAAAATTTAACGGCATACCATTGGCACGTATTTCATTAAGAGAAGTGGGAATGTTTACACGACCTAGCACGTATCCATGGCGAGATGCCTAGACGCGCACTAGGTTGACACACATTACAGAGATCACCGGCTTGAACGGTGGAGCTTAGAGTGGTGTACTAAGGAGGGAACAAATGTGTGACGGTTGTTGGAGTGGCCCTAAATCGGGCCACCCCCGAAGAGACGAATGAGACACCAACGGGGCTGAATCGCACTCAACTGAATGTAAATCTGGAGCTCTTTCTTATTGATCTCAACCTGTCTTTACAATGCCCTCCTGGGGCCTATTTATAGCGGTACATGGACTCCCATATGACCATTTTGCCCCCCTAGATTCTACGCATCTCGGAATATTCTTCGCGCGCGGAGGGGCTTCTTGGTCCTTCCTGGCCTGCGATCCCAGCGTCTCCACCTAGGGCCCACACACCGTTGTCCATGACACCTGAAATGTTTGTCGGAGAGAACGAGTAAACTCAGCCGAAAGCGCAAGCTTCCGTCAGACAGGACCGGAAGCAAGGCTTTCGGCATCAACCGAAAGATCTCATCTGGAAACCAAGCCTTTCGGCAATAAGGCCGAAAGCCAGGACTTCCGCTGTTGGGGCCTAAGGTGCGCCCCGACCAAACGGAAAACACCTCAACATCGAGCGATGCTTCTCGCGCCGGAAAGCGGGTCCACCCAAGTAGACCAGTTGCCGACCGAACGGCTTCTTGCATTCGGCTGGGTTCTCATGCCGAATCTAGTGAGAGCCTGATGCCAATTAACTCGGCTCCTTACATTCGGCTTGATTCACTAGCCGAATTGACTGAGATTCGGCCTACTCAAGCCGGATCTCCCATGCGAACTTGTGCTCCCGACCTATCCGAGTCTCTCGACGGCTCGAGGATTCGGTTTGCCCATTCGGTTGCCTGGAGCCGAATCGAGGGGGTGGCCAAGGTTTGGCTTCCCCCCAACAGCAGCCCCCAGGGGCGAATAGGATCCATCTCTTGGTCCTGTTTGGCACCGTGATTGGATTCGGCTCCTTGAAGAAACACCCTCCTCCTTGAACCGAATGGAGTTCTTTGTTTCCTTATCTCGGTGCTTAATTTACTCGCTTATGTTTTTCTAATGATTTGTTAATGTTACTTCGCTATTTGCCATGTATGTTTATTTCGATTTTTTGGCCCATGTATGATGGCCTGAGGATCCGACGGGTTCCAGTTTCCGAGGCCATGCCTTGGCCCAAGTGTGGAGGCCCATTCGTACGGGGTGGTTTCCTCGATCGGCGAGCCTTCTCGATTCGCGAGCCCCCCACAGTTATATAAAGGCCCCCCCTCCCTTCGATGTTGGTGGGACACCATTCTTTGTTTGGTGCGATTGGCCTCGTCGGTTCTGAGTCGAGCTTTTGAGCCCCCTTTCTCCGTTTCGGTTCAGGTAACTTTCTTTCCGAATCCTCTTTTATTGTTTTTAGGCGATTTCTACTTAGGTTCGTCGCCGATTTCTTTTTCTGTAGCCCCCTTTTGGATTTGATTTCGGTTCGCATCGGATTGCTGGAGGGATTAAGCCGATTGCTAGTGGGCCAAACTTTGATTCGTCAGGTGGCAGGCCGGGTGTTGTAGGGATGCCGAAATCTGCTGGATTGAGCGTGGGTGTTAGCAGTGAGGGTACTCTTAGCGATTCGGCTAGGGATAGAGCGATTGACCGAATGATGGAGGAATTTGACCCCGTTGCGACTATTGGCAATGATGGGATACCGAATCCCGATATCGGACTTGCCGATTCAGACAGTGATGAGATTGCCGGATCTGCAGCTTCTGAGGATGCCAGCTTTACCCAAGCCGAAGGTTCAGGGGAGAATCGGGGACCGTCCCAGGATCGGCCAGTGTTTTGGGCCGGACATTCTCGCGTCACCGATGCCGATCTGGACGAGTTTGTTCGCAAGGGCTATATGGATAATGCCTCTCGGTTATTCTGCCGCGCTTCGGACGGTGAACGGATCCCCTCACCGAAGCCTAATGAAGCTCTTGTGTTCAGAGATTTCTTTCGAGCTGGATTTCGGCTTCCTTGTGAGGATGCGTTTGTTTCTGGAGTGCTTCAGCGGTTTCGGCTTCAATTGCATCACTTGACACCGAATTCGATTGCACGACTTGGTATGTTTGTGATGGCCATGAAGATGCTTCGGGCCCCTCTCTGTGTGGACACATTCGTTAAGTTTTACGGGTGTCATTACAAGCCTAAACGGATCCGAGATAAGCGGACCGGGGAGCCATGTGTTGTGCAGTTTGGTGCTTACACGTTTATCCCGAAGAAGAATTTTGCCCACTTAGTTCCTTCGTACCGAATCAAGTGGGTGAACTGGACCGAATTTTGGTTTTATGCTTGGGTCAGTGCCGAGACTGAGACGGATGCCGAAAGTACTGGTTTGACTCTAGGCAGTGTCCTTGTTAGTCAGATGACTCTCTTTGAGGGACTCTGCAAAGCTCCATATCAGGATGGGGCTCCTGGGGATGCGGAGGCCACTCTCGCTTTTATTGACACGACCGAAAAGCTCAGCAGTCGAGATTTGGTTGAGGAACGGGTGGCGCTTGATGTTCGCCCCCGATGCTCGATGTCGGTTCGAGACGGATGTCGCAAGGCGTCAAGCATCGTTGCCATTCGGCCTCGGCATTTTACTACGTAATCGAAGGTTTGTTGACTTTGTTAGCGATGAGGCTGATGTTGTGCTCGGTCCTTATGGGGATCGTGAGCATAATGAAAAGCTTCAGATTTTGAAGGAAAAACGCAGAGTTAACCGCGCATTTGACTTGATGAGAGTTACTTATGATGATCGGCTTACTCCAGCCGAATGCAAGGAGGCGAAGGCTGCTCGGAGAAGACGCAGTTGTTGACACCGGCCAGTAGTCATTGGGCATGAACGTGGCTGAATGATGACTGATGGCGAGGTAGGGTGTCTCTTGACCGGGTATTGCGACGCTTGATCCGAATTTCTATTTTTGGAAGGGTGCTAAGTTTCGACCTACTTTTGGCTATGACTACACCCGAAATAATTTTTTCTCTTGTTGTTTTGGCCGCTGTTCACTTGTACCTTTTAGCAGGTTGTGATGTTTGTTGTTTTTTTTCTTATCTTCAGGTCTCTGGTTGCTTCGGTATGGCTCCGAAGAGGATTCAGGACCCCCGCGCCATGCTTCAGGATGAAGATACCCTATCTGGCGACCCGTATGGACCTATGAAGATGAAGGATGCTTTGGGTCCTTGCCTGATCTAGGCCGAAGGAAGAAGTCTTCGAAAGCCGGTTCGTCCAACCCGACGCCTGTTTCGCAACAATGATCCCCCGCAACCGAAAGGGGCGCCTGGTAAGTCACGCTTTTTCCGGGAGTTTGTGATCACCTCCGAAATCACTCGTGGTTGCCTATTCGGCCACGGGGAGCTTTCTCTTGAATCTTGCTCCAGTGATTTCAGCGAGATGGTGGTTTATTCCGGCTCAAGCTCTTCCGAGACTATGAGCCCTAAAAAAGAGAAGACTTATCGGCTTGCTCGTGCTTTAGGGGCTGCTTCGACGCCCCCGTGATTGCTAACGTGAACCCTGCGCTCTCGCCCCTTCTTCCTAGCGAAAAGGGGGCTGAGTTTGGGGAGAGGTGTGCTTCGGCCTTTTCGGCTCCTCATACCGAAAAGGAGCTATTGAAGCTTCCTCCTCCTCGCATGTTTGAGGCGTTGAAATATTATGCTGCTGGGGTAAGTACCGCTCTTATCTTTCGGCCACTTCTGGTATTCGGTTTTGGGATTTTTGAGTTAAGCCGAAGCTTGTTCTGCAGACCATTCTCGCTGGACGCACATTGGAGAAACAACTCCAAGGGGTCGAAACCTCTTCCTCTCAGGCCTTGGAAGCCGAAAGAGGGAAAGTGACAAAACTTGAAGATGACCTGAAGAGGGCTAAGGCGAAAATTCAAGACCTGGAGACTGCTCTGGAGGACGAAAGGACGCGTCATTCGGCCCTTGTCTTTGGTGTTGAGAGTGAAGTCCACGTTGGAGTCCGAGCTTACCAAGACTTACTGGTTTCTTTTGGCGACGAATCTACTCCGCCGTCGAATTTGGGCCCAAGTCAGCTTTTGACTTGGCTTGTGACGGAGCTAAGGGGACTTGATGGTCGGATCGAGACCGGGAGGGGGTATGCCTCGCTTGAGACCCTCTGCGCTTTTGGTTCATCCCTACTAGAGGCCGAATGTGATCATCTGGACAAGCTTCGCCTCAAAGAGGATGCCTGGGAGTACTGGCAGACTCCGGCTGCTGCTCGGTCGTGTGCTTTACGCTTTTATGAAGAGTTCTGGCAGAAGGGCGGGCGAGATCTTGCTTTGCTTCGGGCTGCTCTTTCACGGGCCAGGGTATGTTTCGGTCCCTTGTTTTGGTTTCAGATTAGTTGAAGAGTTAGTAAGTTTCTATCTTAATGCCTCTTGATTCTTGACCCTACTTTGCTTTTTCAGGATGATGCGGAAAAAGCCGAGATCAAGGCCAAGGTGAGGGCCTATATCGACGCCAGGGAGCAAAAAGATGGTGAGCCTGAAAGCCCTCGTCCCGAGGACCCCGAGACCGGTTCCGGCTCTAAGGGTCCCTCGGCTGCCGATGAAGCCGAACCACACTCTCAGGCTGGCGACGAAGATAGGGTAGTTTGAACTGGTTTTGATTCGGTCTGTTATGACCTATTTCTTTTGGATGGATTGTGTTTTGAACGATGTGTTGAACAACAAAGGTTCCCGAGGAGGGGACCGAAAACTTTGTTGAAGAAAATCCCCTTCGAGTCGAGAGGGGGGGCTTTGGCGTTAGTGGCGCTTCATGGAATAATTTTCGGCGATTTTTCCCTGACCGAATGGATCAGTTTTTTTATTCGCGCTGCCGGCGGATTCGCCGGACCGCCCGGGAGGTTGAACTCTTTTGGAGTACTTTCGTTCCGTCGGAGAGGCAAATCGGTCTACGGAGGGGCTTGTTTATTGACCCAAAAGAGGAAGTGGAAGATGTGGCCGAAGGGCTTGAAGCTCCTCGGTATCGCTATTGTAATACTGACTTTATCTCACGTGAGTGAGGTTATTCGCGAGATTATTGCGGATCGTCGTCATGCGGCTGCTGCCTTTAGGCGAAGGCGATGTGGGATACAGGCTGTTTGTTCTCCATCTTTGTTGTGATGGAGTATCGTCTTTAGGCTCAACGGTGAATATAGCCTTGGCTAATAAATGCTTTCTATCGTTTGGCTAATGCTCTTCCTTTGGCTGTGAGTGTTGGCTGTTTCGGCTATTGCGAACCTTGGCGAGAGTTTCTTGTTGAAGAAACACCCTCCCCCTTTTTGCAATGGCCGAAACGGTTAACGCTCTTTGGTGGCGTTAGGTCTCGTGCGCTGATTTTGGCAATCCTTCCGGGCTCTGGTAAAGTCGGAGCCGAAAGGCAAACAATTACGCTTAGGCCATTTTTGATTTGGCTAAAGCGGCTTTGATGGTACTTTTTTATCCGACCGAAATACTGTTTTCGCACGGCCTATTGGGCTTGTGAGTGCGCCGTTGTACTATATGAGGCATGTCTTGTCGTGGTTTTGACTATGTTCTGGTGTTGCCCGTCGCATTAGGCGGTGGGTGTTATTGAGGTTGTTTGTCTTATGGCGTGCCGAAACTGTGGGGATGGCTTAACAGTCATGGGTGTATATGCTTTTGCTTCTTCATGATATTGCCATGGCTTCATGATATTGCCATGGCTCTCTATGTGGGATACCGGCCGAAAGATCGACCCTTTCGGTCCTATGGTTCGAATATGCTTGGTTTCGTCACCGGACGTCGAATTGCTTTTGTCCGTCGCGGTGCTATTTTCTACGGTGATCTGTTATGAAAGAGCTCCCAGATGCGCCTTAGCGGAAAAACCCGAGTTCTTGGTTCGGAGATCGAAAGATGGGAGCTTCGGCATTTCACCGTATGGTTACCGAGCTTGTTATTGACTTGTTGCTAGGACCGAAAACAGTAGCTTTCGGCCACAGGGGACCGAATATTTAGCCATTCGGTTTAGGGTCGAAGATGAGAGTGGTCGGGGTATATTCTCCCGGCTTTTCTCAATCTTAAGCCGGAATCATAGGATGCTATTTTCATTGTTGTTGAGTGTTTGGTCTTGAAACCTGAATGCTTTTATTTCGGCTAGCTAATGGGGTTCGGTAAGAACCTACTTCTAGAGAGTAGGCTTTTCCTTTTGACCTGCTTGTCTTTCGGTGTCACGCCCCACTTTTAATGGGTCGTTAATCACACGTGTTTGCGCCAGGATCACGCCACAAACACGTCTATTAGTCACAGATAATGATATACAGGAATAATAATAATCCAAGCTTAATAAATATAGGATAGAAAGGGGCTTATAGTGGCGATGAAGGGTCACCAAACCGGGTTACGATATCAGAGTTAGCCAACCGAGAAGCGGTGGATTAACCATGACACTGCCCCGTACTCCACAGGTATACTTGTGCATGGATGAACTCTGGGCTTCAACGTCCTTCTCCTAAGCGAACACCTTGCGAACTCCTACGAAACGCTGAATCTTTCCCTAACGACGAACTTACCTCCTGATGTGCCGATGTCTATAAAAACAGAGGAGGGGTGAGTACAAACGTACTCAGCAAGTCCCAACCGGGGTGGATGTATTTATTAAGGGTTTGGGCCCTAGCAGAGTCTCTAAAACTGCTCTTGCTAGTTCCCGGGTTATATTATATCTTCACCATCATCATCATTATGGTCGCAACAGGTTAGTCATATAGTGTGAATCTAATCATAAATGATCTGTCCTAGCATCTGCCCATTCCAAGGACGTGGCTATTTGAATAGATTTTGTACACTCTGCAGAGGTTGTACACTTTCCCCACACGCAAGGCACTGTCCTCACCATCGCAACTTGGCTTAGTCAGGCCTAACGAGATTCCGTACCCGCTTGGGCCGTCACCCTAGATGTCCATATAATCTCTACCACGGCTTCTCAGGGGTTGGTACTACGGAGGATGCGCCTGCACGTAGCCCTCTCACGGAGGCCATCCCTCTCAGTGAGTCCGCCTGCGAGCACGACCATCCACACCACGGAGGATGTCGCCCCCAGACGCAGAGGAAAACCAACTACGGAGGCCGCCATCCCGTGACGCGCAAATGAACGGTGCTACGGAGGATGCGTCCCTGTACGTAGTCAACATCTCAACATATATAATCCGTGCACAATATGGCCAATACCATAACCCCTAAACTTTCGTGGAGGATCACATAGCAACCACGCCAACCAAACCACGAGCCGTTCCTCTCGTGTCGACTCCTGATAGACCGCTTGCCTACTCCGGCCTCCTAGGTTGGAGATTATACTTTAATCTAGCGGGGTGTGGAATCAAGTCGTCCTATACCGACGTGTGGCTGTACGAAATATCTCACTAGGTAGACGGTCTATGAACCGGTCCTTAGGGGAGGCGAGTATCTCTCCGCAGGAACCCCTCACGGTGATTCCCGATGTGGTATTTAGGCTCTACCAGACTACCACCACTCACCTCTTTTGTTGATTTAAACTCAGTTTATTATTGAACCATATTAATTAACATCATGGCTATTATCGTATGTCCATAACATCTCATCATTAATTGGGCACTTAGCCCCTTAATAATATCGAGCACTCAGCTCCTCAAATAACATCGAGCACTTAGCTCATCATCATCTCATAATCGCATACGATAATAGCCCATGATCTCTCGTTTCTTATTTAACATCATTATCATTATTACTTAAGTAAGGTTAGGATTAGGGGGGTAAGGACTTGCCTGGGAGGTTCTTACGAATCGGCACGGCGTCGAACGCTCCTAGCTTACTTCGGACGGATACTCCTAAATCGAATCGTCGGAAACTACCTCGGGTACATTGAGAGACCTAGCTCAAACTATGACATACAAAGCAAACATAGAACATTATGGTGGCAATAGGTTAGATGCATAAAGCTAGATTTTAGATGAATTATGGAAGTCGTTTCACGCGAAACGGAGTTCATATGCATGAGATATGGATTTTATAATATTAATCCCTAATTAAATCATTAGGGTAATATTATAATATAATTTTATCATGTAATAAAATGGGAACTAATTACATGATAAAATTCTATAATTCAAATAAGGAATTTACAAATTTTCTGGGAATTTTTCTGACACAGGAAATACTACTTATAATGTCCTGTGTACAAAACTCGGGGGTACATAGCAATTTTTCTTTAGTGTACGCAGCACTGTGCTGTTGCGCTGTGCAGCTGTCAGGTGGGTCCCGTGGGGCTGACGTGGCCATGGGTCCGAGCTGGCGTGGCACCGTGACGGTCGTGGACGGCGTGGCCACGCGGCGGCTTCCCACTGGCCCGCCTGTGACGCCGTCATGACGGGGAACGGCGTTGCCCGTGACGGGGCATCCCTTCCCTTCGACGCGTCAACCGCGGCGGCGCCTCGCCGTCGTTGGCCGGACATCGACCATCTCCGCCCTATAGCTCGCCGCGGGAGGTCCTACGGCTTCCTGTTACCTCTCCGTCCTCGATGGCGTGCCCCGGGATGGAGGTTGACAGGCGGCTCCGCGACTGCGGCGGCTTAGGCGGCATTCGGCGGCGGCGGCGCTCCACTGTGAGGCTCTACAGCACAATAACATACGAGAACTAAGGGAAACGAACTAGAGGAGATGGGAGAGGCGTACCAGGCTGCCAATCGAGGCCGACGACGACTCTTTCGGGCGACGGCGCTCGGACCGTGGCGGAGCGGCGGCGGATTCCCGATTGGGCGAAATCCGATTTCCGCGTGACCGGAGGGCGGAGGAGGGGAGATGGGGAGCGCACGGCGTGTTCCCGCTCTGGGCGAGGCTCGTAGTGGTGAGGGCGAGCTCGATCGTGCCCCAAGGGGAGCTATTTATAGGCCGGCGGCTTCAAGCTTCCCGGCGAGATATTTCTTCGCATGTCTCCGATATTTCTCCGGCAAAGGGCGGTGGTGCGCGTGTCTCCGCTGGCTTTGGCAGTTGTCGCGTCGCATCGGCGGTTGTGCTGGCAAGGTCCTGGCCTCATTTCGTCACGTCTGGGCGGCCGGCGGCCAGCTGGTAGGTCGCCGCCTCCGCTGTTTGTGTTGACGACAGCGGAACCGTGAGCGTGCAGCCGACGGAACGGCTCGCGGCAAGTCCGTGGGATCGCTGTGCCCCGGTCCTCGTCACACTCCTCGGCGCAGCTTGCCTCCTGCCCTGTCACGTCGCGACGGCCGACATCCGGTCAGGCGAAGTCGTCGTCTCCGCTGTGCGGGCTGGCGGTGCGCTGGGCGAGGGTTGGCCGGTGATTTGGCCACTCCGGAGAGTCCGCGCTCCCACTGTTTGCTCGTCCACCGCATTAACTCAGCGGGTACGGCGGGGAGGCAGCAGGGGCCCCGGCGGGTCCGTGCCATGCGCGGGCGTCTCATCGAAGGAGGAGAAACTGACGGGGCGGCCCCGCGTGTCGGCGAGAAAGGAGGGAGGGAAGGAGAGTGGGCCGGGCGATTTTGGCCTGCTGGGCCGGCCCGAGCGGGTACACGAGAAAAAGGAGAGAGGGAGGGCCTCTGTTGGCCCAGAAAGAGGAGGAGGTGGAGATTGAGCCCGTGAGCTCATTTCCTTTTTCTTTTTCCCTTTCTCACTTCTCTTCTTCCTCTCTCTATTATTTCATGTGCTTACATATGATGTTAGGTATAGTTATGCAAGCATATATTGTCATGGGTTTAATCATGAGTCAAATGATACACTTGCATTCATATGTATTTTAGCACCTATGTCCCTTTATTATCTCCTTTCTCTCTCTTTTCCTTGTTTCCTACTATTTCATGAGTACTTTCACATGTATATATAAATTGTACAAGCATGTAGGTATATTCCCATGGCTTGAGAATAATCGTGCACTTGTACTTATACATAGCAATACACATGATAGGAGTTGTTATTATTCCCAGAGAATATGTAAACTCAGCTCATGCATGACTTCCATATTTGATCTAGTTTATGCATTTATACTTTGGCCACCATATTGCTCAACAAGCAAACAAGGGAAACCTAGTTTCTATATGATGAGGTTTATGCAAGGTTTTTGAAAACAGGCGGAAAAGTAAATCAAGTTTTAGTCGAATTTCGAAAAGTTCAAATTTTTAGTGATTTTTAAAATGATACAAAAACACGGGTGTTACAAAGCTACCCCACTTAGATGAATCTCGTCCCCGAGATTCGAAGTCTACATAGAGAAGGTCCTAACAAGGCCTAAAGGTAGAGAGAAAAAGGATAGGTGGGGAAAGAGAGAGAGAGGGATGGGTCCCATTGCTTACAGTGCTGTCCATCGAGTCTCTGCCCACTATCGTGCTACCTCATTCTAAGGTGGCATGGTACTGGAGAGAGTGTACCTTTCGCTGCTAACGGTTACTGTTGTTTTACCCCATTTTCTTGGTCTTGCGTCTTGGTCTTTGTGGTCTTCGAGTCTCTTTATGCGGCTACCCCACTTAGAGGAATGATTCCTCTAAGTGTCTGAGGTCTTGGTCTTCTGACGTCTTCAAAGGTGTTCTTTCTTCTTGATTTCTCCTTCGTGGTTGATTAGATGCTGCTCTCTTTGTACTTCTTCTTCTTAGTCTAGCCCGTTTATAGTTTTCTTCTTTTCTTGTTTTCGCCCGTCTAATATTTGTCTTCTTTTTCTTCTTCTTCGTCTTCTGTCTCGTGATTGTCTCTCTTTTTTTTTCTTTGCCCATCTATTATCTTTCTTATTTTCTGGGGTCAGCCCTACCCCTCTTAGAAAAGTTTTCTTCTTATTTCTTTTATCTCTATTCCGAGACGCTTTTGTTTTAAGCACCCATTTAACTCTCTGTTGGCAACTTTCATCCAGGTGGCGGGTCGAATAGAAAAATCTTGATTTTCTTCCAGAGGGATTACAACAGTAGAGCAAGAAGAGAGTGCTACTCTACAGTTACATCTCCCTCGGGAGTGACTACTCTACTCCGTCGGACATGGTGGCTTCATTTCGGTTCTGCAGATCCATCAACTGGCTTCGAGCGGGGGACCTTCTTCTCTTGGTCGTGGTTGGCCGAGGGATAGGAGGGGTCCTTCATGTGCGGCTTCTGTCGACAGTGGTGGTGGTGTTGTCGGTATGGTGGGGTTCATCCTTCTTCTTGTGGGAGGGTTAATGGGGATCCCTCCCATGCTTGCGTGCTCGTCCCCGCATGGTGAATATCCTTCTCTTGGATCCGCAAGAACGAGGTAGGCGTGTTGTAGCTCCTGTGTGTGTCGTGCCTGGATGGCTTTCAGGGTCTCGGTGAGGGCAGTCTCTCGGCGTTCGGCCGTAGCGACTTGCTCTCTAGCGTGGGCATGTTCCGCAAGGAGCCTCTGAACATAACATTCAGCACGCTCGGCTCGACGGATCAAGCTTCTTAGGGCGCTGGCTTGTTGGTCGTGCTGCTCGTCGAGGGTGAGCAGGTAGTACATCAGGTGCTTGATGACGGGGCTACCTCCTGGACCTGGTAGGTCTGCCAAACGAGCAGTCCAAAGAGGGTGGTTCTTCTCTTCGGGCGGTATGTACCTCATGGGGGTGCGGGCGATGGGTTCCGCATAGATCCGGCAAAGGCGGTGTAGTGCTTTGCGGGCTACTGCTTGGTAGGTGTCGGGGAAGCGAAATCCTACGGCGGTCATGCTCCATTCCTCGGTGACAGCTGGGTAATCTTGGCTCTTGGCGATGTAGACTGTGACTTCGCAGCGATGGGTGCCACGCTCTTCATACTCGCTACCCTCATACTCAGGGCGGTCTCGGATGCCAAGGTTCTGCATGGTGGCGTAGAGAAGCTGGGGAAATCCGGGGGTGTCGATGCACTGGCTGCTAACCCAAGTTCCGGCCATCTTGGTGGGGTTTAGTGGTGGGTTTCTATGGATGGATGGCAAGGAGTGCGATGGTGAAGGAGGAAAATTGGAGGCTAGCAATGGAATGGTTGGAGTGGGATGGTGATGAGAGCGGAGTGGTGCTCCTTTTAAGGTGGGTGAAGTGGAAAAGGCTTGTGGTAGAAGCTTGGTCGATTAGTACTGTGGTTAGGGTGTGCGGTGGAAGGAACATGAGTGGGCTTCCTGTATAGGTTGACCCAATGTTGGTGGTGTAGTTTTGGTGCAAGTGCGGTTGGTGGGATTTCCCATATGGTGGAGCTGTGTGGCTTCTCTATTTCGGTGGGATGCTCATCATGGAATCAATCCATCCTTCTGAGCTACTGGCTCGCTTTTCGGGCTTAATTATCCTTCACGGGCTGACTTCAAACTCTTGAGTCCTAGGTTATCCTCTTCTGGCGGTACTGTCTTCGGCTTGGTCCTGAATTATTGGCATTGGTGACCACTTGAACTGTTGCATGGGGTCTTGAGGTCCTCGTGGGTTGGGTTTTGGGGTAAGGTCAACAGTATATGCAGCTTTCGGCGTCGAGGTGACAGCATGTCGGCAATGTTGCACGGTCGTCACTACAGTAATAACATTGTGGCGACGGCGTGTGACGGCTGTAGGGGAGAACACTGGTGTGGTTCAATGGCTACAGTCGTGGAGTTTGTCCTTATCGTCGTGATCCTGCAGGTTAGTTCCTAATCTATTTGGACTAGAGAGGGGTGGGACGAAAGCACAAGGTACGATAGGGATCTACCTAACTAAGGATTAGAGGGAAAGCAAGCATTTTAGCTAGGGATAGACTTTGGAGTATCCTAGTAACACGGGTGTCTAGAGACAACACAAACTTACCTGGTGTGAATCGTATGAAAAGTTAGTCATGGCGAACTAAGTTTATGCGAAACTTGTCTTATTACTCGTGACTTGAGGGATTTTTCAGTACGTTCACAGATCCTATCGGGATTTTTCCTTCCATTAATCACTATGAGTAGTAATAATGGAGAAATTTCCTTTAGGATTGAAAGAAATAAGGCATTATACTAATCAAACAAGCGCGTCAATAATTCTCATCACAGAACAGTTACACTGATGATACATGGTCGCATCACACATAATGACTGCCATGATGGTTATTGCGCGACTTTACACCTACTAAAGGCCTTGAAGCCTAGGCATCTATGTCAAGTTTGCAAGAGGATTGTGCTACTCAATTGCTGCCTGGACTTATATGCCTGGTGGAGGTTCCATCCAATGCTAGACTTGTACAGTACTTTAGCGCCCATTTAGGTACTCGGACGTTCTTGGCATTCCCAGTTGATCTGCTAGATAGCACTTGACAGTCCTTCCTGTTGGGGGCTTTGGGAAGCGTACAAGTTCATCAAGTACTTCGATACTTGGTCTTCATGAACTATCGATTTTAATATCGAGGAAGGCCAAAGTATTCTAGGTACTTTAGCATCTTTGAGAGATGTTGTGGAATTTCTCCTTTGGTTCAGGCAATCCGATTGAGGTCATCCTTACTAGTTCATTGCTGCAGGAGTTTTGATGTTGTCATTGATTCCGCAACATACGAACTATTGTAGTAAGGCGTACTCATAGCAACAAGTTTAAAAGTAGTTATCCTTATGTGGAGTTAAAAATTTCTGTTAACCCAAATTTCATCCTATGGACAAGCTCGGCTCTGATACCACTCTGTCACGCCCCACTTTTAATGGGTCGTTAATCACACGTGTTTGCGCCAGGATCACGCCACAAACACGTCTATTAGTCACAGATAATGATATACAGGAGTAATAATAATCCGAGCTTAATAAATATAGGATAGAAAGGGGCTTACAGTGGCGACGAAGGGTCACCAAACCGGTTATGATATCGAGTTAGCCAACCGAGAAGCGGTGGATTAACCATGACACTGCCCTGTACTCCACAGGCATACTTGTGCATGGATGAACTCTGGGCTTCAACGTCCTTCTCCTAAGCGAACACCTTGCGAACTCCTACGAAACGCTGAATCTTTCCCTAACGATGAACTTACCTCCCGATGTGCCGATGTCCGTAAAAAAGAGGAGGGGTGAGTACAAACGTGCTCGGCAAGTCCCAACCGGGGTGGATGTATTTATTAAGGGTTTGGGCCCTAGCGAGTCTCTAAAACTGCTCTTGCTAGTTCCCGGGTTATATTATATCTTCACCATCATCATCATTATGGTCGCAACAGGTTAGTCATATAGTGTGAATCTAATCATAAATGATCTGTCCTAGCATCTGCCCATTCCAAGGACGTGGCTATTTGAATAGATTTTGTACACTCTGCAGAGGTTGTACACTTTCCCCACACGCAAGGCACTGTCCTCACCATCGCGACTTGGCTTAGTCAGGCCTAACGAGATTTCGTACCCGCTTGGGCCGTCACCCTAGATGTCCATATAATCTCTACCACGGCTTCTCCGGGGGTGGTGAGACCCGAGGCCGAAGCCTGCTCGGGTATTGGAGATTCCTTTGTTTTCCTTTGTGAGGACAGATTGCTTCTTTCCTTTCGTTAAACCTGCATTACTTTTCTCGACGAAGCAAAGGTCAAAGCTGAAACTTTTTTTGACGATTGATAAAACTGTTTGTAACTTTTTGACGAAAAATACATTTTATCAAAAATGAAAAGGGCCTTGCTGCTTACCGAAATGGCGTGCTTACCAGAGGGCAATGCTTTTGGTTAGAGATCAACTTTCTATCCTTCCGGCACCGATGATCAGGAAGCGTTACCTAAAGCTTACGCCGGAAGTGGCTTCGGTTGAAGTTTTTATCAGTCCGTCTTATGTGATAGAGAATTCTCAAAACTTCATTGCCCCCTTTTTTTCGAAAATTTGAAGTGTGTAGCGTGCGGGGGCTCGTTTAGGCGCTGCGAATAATAACCAGCCGAATGTATGTAGTTTGGTTATCTTATTAAGGTAAATACTAAACAAGTATATTGTTGCAAATAAAGGAACGGCTGTTTTGGGCAGCCGAAAGCATGCAACTCGGATGCCCTGTGCTGAGCCGAAGTAGTATAGCTCTGCTGTGCCGAAGGCGAACAAACGGTCTAGGCTATGCAGAAAGTGCTTGCCAGGGCAACCGTGTGGTGTCCGGTCAGGTGCCCGAGGTGATTAAAAGGTACTATGTTAAAAATAGAAAATGCACTTTGCAACGGAGACATTGAATAACAGAATGTGAGCTATCGTGAGTTTTATGCCGAATATCTATGATGCTTTTGAAACAGCATGCACACGCGTTACTGCCGAAAAAGTAAAGATGTCTATTCTTGATCTATAACGACGAATCATTCCTATGGCTAGCTCAAGCGGCTAGGCAACGTTTGTCAGATGAAGAGACTTGACTAACAATAAAGAAACATTGTTTCCTACGACAGGTAAAAACCGAAGGTGACGAAGGAAACTTATCTCTTTTCTTGGATTGGTGAGAGTTGCAAAGCAAGCTTTGAGTTTTCGTCATTTCGGCGAACGGAAGGAGATGGCCGCAATGTGTTGCTCCGGGCTTTTCGGCGATTATGCTATGGACGTGAAAGCCGTTGCAGCTTGCACGGCCAAATCATCTGGTTGCGAAAGCAATTTTGTTTGTATCTTCTTCCTGCGAACGAATGTACTCTTTCGGCCATGCTAAGCTTGAGCGTGGGGTTAGCTTGTTAAAGAATATATAAATAAGTATATATCGTTATGAAAAAAGAAAATGTTGTTTGGGAGGCTCATTCTGGAATGCAATGACGCAATGCCTAGAGGCAGGTGGGCTGCTTCTTGCTTTTGACTTCTTTCGCGATCCTGTCAGACTTATTGGTTGTGAGGATGAGGTGCGCTCTTTCGGCGCCACCTCTTGCTGTCAAACGGTTCGGAGCTTTCGCCGGATCATTCACCGCTTCTGAAGGCGGGGTTTCGGCTATTCCTGAACTTTCGGTTGCTCATTGTTTTCTTCTATTGTGAACTGTTGATGTCGTGCGCACTATGCTTGCTGGGTCAAAAAACGTGGCGGAGGGTCGAATGCACCTTGGCTTTTTCTGGTTTGCTGCTTTGCAGGTCTCGGGTGAAGATTTGCTTTGTACCAAGGTAAAATATGAGAGAAACTTTATTAGATTTCGACGAAAGCTTTGTTAGACTAGTGAATAACCAAAAAAGTGTGCTTAAGCGTATATTGAAGTATGACTATGGCACTTATCCCTTCATCGTGAATTGCAGAGCTTTATTGCTTATGTGGAAGGCTTGCGCTTCCGGTTTGAGAAAACGAACTGTTGATCTGTTTTCACCAGGATAGAAATATACTTCCCTTTCGGACGAGATGCATGTTGTCTTTGTTCGTGGATTTGCCTTGGCTGAATATCTTTGCCCTGGTCTTTTATTTTCCTGCCATGGCAAAGAGGAAGGAAATGGTACGAAAGATACCTCTTTTACCGATGCTCGTCCTTCCTTGGACGATTCTAGCCTGAAGCTGTGGGCGCCTGAGGCGACCCGCCCAGGCATGACTTTCCTCGGCCTGAAGCCGTGGGTTGCCTGCACAACCACGGTGGGCGCCAATGTTGGAGTGGCCCTAAATCGGGCCACCCCCGAAGAGACGAATGAGACACCAACGGGGCTGAATCGCACTCAACTGAATGTAAATCTGGAGCTCTTTCTTATTGATCTCAACCTGTCTTTACAATGCCCTCCCCGGGGCCTATTTATAGCGCTCCCATATGACCCTTTTGCCCCCTAGATTCTCGCATCTCGGAATATTCTTCGCGCGCGGAGGGGCTTCTTGGTCCTTCCTGGCCTGCGATCCCAGCGTCTCCACCTGGGGCCCGCACGCCGTTGTCCATGACACCTGAAATGTTTGTTGGAGAGAACGAGTAAACTCAGCCGAAAGCGCAAGCTTCCGTCAGACAGGACCGGAAGCAAGGCTTTCGGCATCAACCGAAAGATCTCATCTGGAAACCAAGCCTTTCGGCAATAAGGCCGAAAGCCAGGACTTCCGCTGTTGGGGCCTAAGGTGCGCCCCGACCAAACGGAAAACACCTCAACATCGAGCGATGCTTCGCGCGCGGAAAGCGAGTCCACCCAAGTAGACCGGATTGCCGACCGAACGGCTTCTTGCATTCGGCTGGGTTCTCATGCCGAATCTAGTGAGAGCCTGATGCCGATTAACTCGGCTCCTTACATTCGGCTTGATTCACTAGTCAAATTGACTGAGATTCGGCCTACTCAAGCCGGATCTCCCGTGCGAACTTGTGCTCCCGACCTATCCGAGTCTCTCGACGGCTCGAGGATTCGGTTTGCCCATTCGGTTGCCTGGGCGAATCGAGGGGTGGCCAAGGTTTGGCTTCCCCCAACAACGGTGAAGAAACGGCAGCGATCAGCGGCCCTGTTGGAGGGGGTGTCCTCGACGCCGGGCGTCGATGGGCATGAGCCAATCAAGCACCTCGCGCTTGTGTTGCGGGACCGGGTCGACGAAGTGACCGAGGAACCTCTCCGCGATCATGGAGTCTGGAGTCTGGGAGGGGGCGCCCTCCGGCCTGCCCTCCCACTTGTTGACCAAGACGCGACGGGCCCGTCGCTCCGGGATGGGATCTCTGAAGGCGCTCTTGGCAGCCAACCGGGTGCTGCGACGTGGAGTCCAGTTCCCCTCGACAATCTGCGACTTGCGCAGGCAGGACGGATCCTTGATCAGGGGCTTCTCCAGTGGTAGGCAGAAGGAGTCGACGAAGGCAGTTACCGAAGCCACCGTACGGTCGACCACGACAGGTGCGGGTGCCACGGTTGGTGCGACGGCGGGGTTCAGTGGAGCGCCAACAGCTGTGGTGCCCGCAACGCCCGCAACCGTGGGAGCAGGTCCAGACTTTATTAATTTAGTTGCATCCGACATCAACATACTTGATAAACTCAACCGCATAACTAAGTTGGCAGAGTTTCATCAAGTCCAGTCTCTGTTTCGTTGCCACTAAAAAAGAGGCACGAGTATGCTACATGTATCACAGAGCCCAATCATATAAAATATAGAGTAACTAACAAGCGTCGCAGGCAAGAGTTCACGACCTCGTCTTGAATGGCACATAGGTCTTGAGTGAGTCGAGCACACCGTGCACGGAGGCCGCGCAGGATGCGACGGTGACGAGGAAGCAGACGAAGCTGAGGCTCTGCAGCGCTGTCCACTTGGTACTAAACCTCGGCACCTGCCGCTGCCGGATGTACATCTCGACGGGGAAGAAGACGGTGAGCGGCCAGAATGCGATGCTGCCGAGGATGCCAAGGATGCTGTTGAAGAAGGGCATCAGGATCGCCAGCAGCGTGATGACGGCCACGAACGCGGTGCGCCACACGAGGCGGAAGATGTTGAGGCCCGCGGCGCCGTACTCGCGCGTGGACCCCGGGTACCTCGTTGCCACGGCGCTCTCGACTGCCGCGAAGAGCGGCTGGCAGAAGACCTGGAAGCTGCCGACGAGGTGCACGACGATGCAGGCGTTGGCGAAGTCGACGAGCCAGAAGGGCTCGTAGAAGCCGAACCCGGTGAGGATGTTCCCCGACGCGGCGTTGCCGAAGGCGGCGTAGCCGAGACAGCCGCACAGAATGTAGAAGCCGGTGGTGGTGGAGATACCCATCATGGTGGCCCGGCGCATGGTCTTGTTCTCGGCGGGCGGCGAGCGCAGCGTGTCCTGGATCTCGATGAGGACGATGGCATACGAGTAGGCGAAGGCGACATTGCCCAGGGCCTGGAACGTCATCCACACCTTCTGCGCCGAATCCACGTCCACGCCGACCTGGGTGCCCGTCATGGTGGTCTTCCCCGTGGGACCCGAGACGATCTGCGCCAGGGAGAGGCCGACGGCGATGATGGAGTAGGAGAAGGACATGATGGCGGCGATGATGGAGAGCCACCAGAGCTTGTGGAAGTTGTGCAGCTGGCTGAAGATGACCTGCACCACGCCGAAGCCGATGATGTAGGCGCTCGTGTTCTGGCTACAGTCGGCGTCGTGGCCGTGCCAGTGGAAGCAGTTGGACTTGTTGATGGCCCTGCAGGCATACATACATAATATTGGAGATCATGTCATCTGAAGCAAGTTAGTTGATCATGGCAACAGTGTCACTGTCAGTCAGTTAGCTGCATATATTGGCTGAAGAAACAAAACAAAGGGACGCCGACGACTCACGCAGCACTGATGCAGGCTGTGATGGTGTAGCCGATGCAGGTGCCGAACATGTTGGCGTACTGGCAGAAGCCGCAGAACCAGAAGTACCAGCCGCCCAGGTTGCTCTTGACGGCCTCGGTGTAGGTGTAGTTGCGCTTGCCCGTCACGGGGTCGCCCACGCGGTAGCAGTCGGCCAGGAGGCCGCAGGTGTAGAAGGTGATCGCCGCGAAGAGCACCAGGGTCACTGGCCCAGTCACCCACCCCAGCTGCGCCATTGCCCACGCCAGCGACAGCACGCCGGAGCCGATCACCGCCGTGATGATGTGAGCCGTTGCCGTCCATACCGTCCCTGCAGGTGCAGATGCAAGCATTACCCCAGTTATAATGTTGTGTAAATTAAGTCCATTCAGCGAATTAGCATGCTCAAATAACTCGAGCAGATTGTGGAGACTCTATTTCAGACCTGACAAACCTAAATCTGGGTGCTCAAACAAAACTATTAGGGACATTTTTCAACTTGATTATTAGTTACTTCATCCCATTTGATAAAATATATGATACTAACTAAGCATCATTATATTTCTAATTAATTTATTTTCATAGTGTACCAATTCATTTATGTCATAAATCTTTCCATAATTGTAGTCAAACTTGAAATGCTTTCACTCTCTAAGATTCTTAGAGTGACTTATAATTTAGAAGGGAGACATAGATAGTCATGCAGCATGCAGCCACCGGCACGGCCCGCGGCACGGCAATTTGGCCCGATGCGAGGCACCTGGTCCGTGGCACGGCACAGTCACGGCCCGGTGATTTGGCCTGCTAAACCACACCCCTGCTGGTCCAGTACCCCATTCTGACCTGCTTTGTCTCCTCAGGTTCCCACCGCTATAGCCTTTCCCCACCTCTCTGGTTCGCACGCAACCCTATCCCTTCCCCAGTCCGACAGGAACAGGACGGCTCCCATCTCCGTCGCGGTTCCGTCTCCCTCGCGCCGCCCCGCCATCTCCATCATGCGCGCGCGGTGGCGGCCACGGCTCCCTCGCCGCCTTGCTCTCTCCCTCCCTCGCGGATCCTCCACGGACCGGCACGGCCATCTCCCTCCCTACCTCTTGTTGGCTCGTCTCCTTCGCGCGATTGGCGTCCGCGCCGAGCAAGGACAGTGGCGGGCACGGTGGAATCGGCGTCGGCACCGGCGCCCGGTGCTCGCCCGTCGTGGCGCCGCCTCCAGGTTCTGCATCGCGCTGTTGCCCCGACCTCGACCTCCGCCGCCTTGAGCATCTCTTCCCTGCGTGTTGGCGCGGCACGGAAACCGGCCCGTGGGCGTGCTGTAGGCTGTAGGCCGGACACGAGCACGGGCGGCGGCACGGCAAGGCACGGCGGCGGCGGCACGATGAGGCATGGCGGTGTGCCGGCACGGCACGGTATGACCGGGCCACAGGCTGGGCCGGCACGGGCCGTTGGACATCTATAGGGAGACAATACTAGACAAAAATATTTGTGTAGTAGTAGATTGTGTTACTAGCTAGCGTTCTATTTTGTCCTCAACTCGATGCATGCAGGTGGAGCAAATATGCAGTCAATATGAAAACAAAACAGTCGTCGTCGACGACGCATACATGTAACCACCTCATCACAACTTCACAACACACAACGGAACGATGAGAATCGACGACGACAAAAACTCGCAAAAGGACAGACCACAGAAATGCCATATGGAACTTCTCTCTCGCTCCCTTTCGGCGTGTGCCATGCGCGCAGAAATCAGCAAATCAGAGCCATATCATAGGCAAGAATCGGCGAGAAAGCTACGGGAAACCATCATATCGCGGAGGTCGTCAATGGATAGCGGCTAAGCTAGCTATGGCACGCTCGTTACATGCATGATCGCGACGAGTCCACGCACACCGGTAGCGCCGCAGCTAGGTTATTTGGCGGCATTCATTCAGTGCTCCGCTTGGGAAAGAGATCATCGGCTGCCTCTGCGGCTTCTGCATCATCTCCACCGTTCTTTTTACTACTTCTGCTAGCTGCCTAGCTGGTATACAGTACAGTAGTCACTAGCAGCCTACTTCTTCCATCACGAGATAAACGAACTCTGGAATTCGTGCCTATATACTCCCAGTCCTTAATAAGTGTCGTTATTGGTGTACTTGTCTCACGTTGGACTCCATTTTAAAAAAATATGTGTAATATTTTTATCTCCAAAAAAATGATAAAAATCTAGATTCAAACATCTTTACAATCATACTAGCTAATTATGTATTATAAATAATAATATATTTAATATATTTTAGCCAAAGTTGTTTGTTGGGAAGCGTAAGCAACATGTATTTGGGAACAGAGGGAGTATGTGTGAGTATCATGGAAAGGTAGGGTAACATCTAGTCCTCTTAGGTAGGGCCTGCTAGGGGAGCCGCATGTTTGGATTACATAGTTTGCTAAACTCGGCTCAGTCGAGTTTTTATGTTAGTTCTATGAGCATCAACAAATTCAAATAATATCCTAATTTCTGCATTGTTACAGAGTTTCAGGATAGAACAAAACAATCCAGGGAATCTCAAAAATGAAGTTTTTGGAGCCATAAAGATAAAGAAAGTGTTTCCAAACACTGCAACTACATAACAATGACAATTGTTTGGAAAGAAGACAGAACTGAAGGCCAAGCCCAAGTCAGTGCAAGTAGATTACTTTACAGAAGGACTTTCCATATTACAATCTAACTAATTGTAAGGATATAAGTATGTGGTAAATTTGTCAGTAATAAGGATGTGTGGATGGGAATTAAAATCCTCACATATAAAAGAAATACTAATTAATTCTGCTCATTCAAGAATATATAAATAGGAATTTAGAAAGAGTACAAAACAGTAAACCACAAAACTAGCTTTCACTCCTATTTTTGGCAGCTGTAATGTAATTAAAATCACCTGGGCACACATGATGTGCTGGTTATTGCTCATGCACACACAGGGCGCCAGTGAGGCAGGGACACGTTTATCAGTTTATTACTTCCCTTCCATAAATAACAGAAGAAAGAGAGCATGAATATTCTACAAAATAGTGTGCTCAAAATAATATTTTGAACCAGGCCTCGATCCGCAACAAATACATTTTAAGTCCAGTCATTTCTTTTTGTCGAATAGTGGAAGAGAATAAAAACACACTCACATAGACCGCGCTCTGATTCGAGTAAGGACAGTGTTCATGCTCGCTCTCAAATGTTAGCCTAGTCCATCTTTTATGTTCTAGATAAAAAGAGCAGTATTATAAAGACTGGAAGAAATTAAAGTTAGTGATTTAGAATTCCAAGCTGTAATACTGCTCATTCAGTGTTTCCAAACGCCTAGATGGAATAGGAGAATCTTCTAGTTGTGCAGATCATCAAGCTAAGGGACAGTAAATGCTGGGTTAGCATGCAGCAGGTGCCGGCCAAGGTCCCTTGTAGGGAGTAGGGGACGACCGGCACCAGATTTAATTCTCGGCGTCGGCGGGGAAATATTTGGCTTGGCTTCCAAACATCTGCACAGCCAGGGAGAATCACACGGAGCGAGGACGCGAGATGTCCGCGCGAAGTCCCAACGTACACCAAACATTCAGGGAACAATGAATGAACAAGATACGAGAAGCGAGAGCAAGGTGAAATCCATGCATGCCGGCCGTTTTTACTTATTTTTAGCTCTGTGGTGACTGGTGATGGCTGGATCGATGTATAATCGATGCTTTCACACACGTACCTGTCCTCCTCTCCTTGCCGTCGTCGTCGTGGTCGCCGCGGACGCGGGGAAGGGTGGCCAAGCCGTCCTCGAACTCCATGGCTCCGCCGCGCATCCCTCCTACCATGGATCACCGGCGGCGCCTCCCTCCGAGCTAATCCCTCGCTGTCTCTAGCTCTCTCTTCTCCTCTCTCTGGCGCGTGCTTGCTCGCTCACTGGCTGGCTTGGCTCACCGCCGGCCGGTGGGTGACGATGGCAGGCAGGCAGCCGAGAGTCCGCCGAGCGCGGTGGTGGTATGGAGCACTTGGAGAGGGAATAGGGGCCGGGGAGCCACTGAATGGCGCTATATATAGCTGAAGGAGTGAGGAGCTAGGCCCCTCCTCGCCGATGACCGCCACGTTAGCGATTTGGGGAAAACTTGCTGGTTGTGAAAGTGGAACAAACTGTACATTTCTCTCGCAGTCGACACAAAAGACCCGCCAATACCACGGTGTGGTATAGGTTACTGGTAACACGGTAGGGTGCTGCGCCGGCTCCGTGTGAACGAAGAATTCACCGAAATAGTACACAGTTAGTAACGGCGAAGTATGGTCAGTACCACTATATAACCAAAAAAAAAGGTAGCGCTGATTTTGGAAGACAAAAATGGCTGAAATAAACAAAAAAAAAAAATTTGACCACAACAGAAAAAAGTCAGCCCATTAATGTTCGTGGCCATTTAGAAGTCTGTCCCTCATATAGTCATATAGTCATATGGGTCTTAACAGGCCAAATTTGTTTTTTTTTTCAAATTTTAACAGGCCAAATTTTAGTTATATGACGTTGTGGCCCTTTAGAATCCTGCCCCTCATATGGGTCTTAACAGGCCGAATTTTAGTTCCATTACGTTTAGGCCTTTTACAAGCATGTCTCTCACATTTTCTCAAAAAAAAAAAAAAAAAAAAAAGCATGTCTCTCTCATGGGAGATGTTTATTTTTACATTTTATGCCCCCGAGGTGGATATTTTGTATATAAATTACAACATATCATTTTATGGCATATCGAGTAATATGAATGCAAATATAGGGCTTATTTTTAAATTATCTTTGGTAACGACAGATACATGTAGTTTATATAAAAAAATCTATGGTTTATTTTAAATTATGTTCTAGAATGGTATAGGTGGATAATCATTTACTATAATAATAGAGGTAGGTAATTTAAATGAAAATTTTGTGATTTACTTTGAAATCATTTTTATAATAAAGAGTTGGGCAATACTACATACAAACTATGGTTACTTTTATGTAATTTTTTATAAATATGAGTAATTTTATCATTTTTATCTTGTCTTTATTAGTACCTCTAAGGCTAGTCTCAGTAGTGGGATGCATGTCCCAGATTTCAAGAATCGATGTGATAAAATAATGTAGTTGAGTTTCTTAAAACTCATTTCATCCCATGAAACTTCTATCATCTCTCTTCATTTATTCTATATGACATGTCAACTTATTTAATGATACGAACTCTCGTTGAGACAAGATTTCGCCGCCTTTTGGCGAATTTTCCTATCTCACAGATTCAACACTTCTATACATTAATTATTATTATTATTATTATTATTATTATTATTACAATTGCAACATGCGAGCAGATTTTTTTTTGACAAGGAATTTTCCTCTCACAGAGATTTAACACCTATAATTAAGGATGAAAACAGTCGGAAAACCCCAAAATTATTTTCTACTTCTTCATTTGCATACAAAATCGAAAGTGGTAAAGCCGGACACCTAAAACGAATATGAACTTATGGAATTTTGAAAACAAACTAATTCAAGCGAGCGGATTCATGTTGTTATACGAAAAATCAATATGAAATGTTGACCCATAGGATAAAGTGCATAACAATTAGAAAGTGTGTGCCCAAGTCCATAACAAATACTAAGTCCTACAACTTTCATATAAAAGTATCTCTGTTTGATACCATATAAGAAAGATTATTTCTAAAGAAACAAGTGCTTGTACGTGATTAATCTAATGCTAACATTTTGTTTAATTTTTTTTGAACATCATAACGACCTCAAATTAAAAAAATCTAAATACTAGAAAGATGTAGATCTTGTCGAGAGCTCCAATTTTTATATAAAGATCATTTCCATCCGAGATCGTATGAAAAAGATATATTTTTCTATGATGGCTAAATTCGGTTTTAAACCGAATTTTGAATTCGAGATATTCTGAATTAGAAAAGTGGAAAACGGTTGAAAAAACTCTAAACCGTTTTTTTGTTCCGATTCCGCATTTGGTGTTCCAAATTTTGAACCGACAATTGAATTTGTCTAAAAATATGAATTGATCGGATCAAATGTAGAAAACGATGCGGTTTGATTCGATATTTCCTATCCAGTTTCAACCTTACCTACAATTGCAACATGTAGTGGATTGCTTTTGCCAATGAATTTTCCTATCTCATAGAGATTCAGCATCTCTGTAGATTCTTTTTTATTTTCTCAAAAACTTAGGAGACGTGTGCTTCATTATATAATATTAGAAGAAACTCTATAGATTATTATTACAATTGCAACATGTGAGCAGATTGATTAACAAAAATCGGAGTGTAATGGGTCCCATGTTGGGGAGGGCGACCCTCGCCAGCCCCCGCAGCTCCCGCAGGCCTCGCTTCGGCGGGCCAAGCAACTTGTTGTATGACTAACTCTTTGAACATCATAGGCAAGCCCTAGCAGAGGGGGCTCCGCTAGGCCAAAAGGCAGCGGAGGGCCCAAACAACGTCGAGCTCCGCTCCACTCTCCGGAGGGGCCTCCGTCAACCTTTCACCTGTAAGCCAAGACAACGTCATCGACAGGCTCAAAGAAAGGGACCTCCGCAAGATCGAGGGGCATAAGAAGACCCAAGCGACCAAGCAGGCTCTACTCCCGTGCAAGGCCTCCGTCAATCATCAATACGAGGGTCAAGGCCCGATCGTCATCCCGAGGACCCAAGCGGAGGGTCAGCATAGCCAAGGACGCAGAACCAATCTCCGAAGGGAGGGCGCCACGAGAAGGTCGAGCCGTCGAGCCGTGGAGGCTGGCGGCGGGAAGAGAAACCCTATCAGGCGGCAGCAGTCTAGGGAGTCGTGTGTGTTTACCGTTATACCCCTGCGAGGGTAAAATACCTCTTTGCCCGGCATGGGCCCACCCATCGAGTGTGCAAATCCCTACCTACCATGTACCATGTTGTAAAGCGACCACCCGACCCCTCTTGGCTTCCTATAAATACCGGGTAGGGAACCAAGGAAGGGGGTCGGTTGGTGGCAAAATTCATCGCCATTTAATCGAATTATAGTCTTAGATAGCCCGCAAGTTTTGTCTCTTCACATTCATGCTGGCCTCCGCTCGGTCCACCCCCCGCAACTCCAGCGATGGTGTGACCGGGCGGAGGCCCTCTGTCGTCTACTCCCCTCCGCACTCATGTGGACCTCCGCTAGTTCCACCCTCCGCAACTCCAAATGGGGTGAGACCGAGCGGAGGCCCTCCGTTGTCCGCTTGTTTTGTTGGTTCATACTTGTCATTCCTTTCTCTCGTGGGAAGCCCTCGCCCCTTCTCCGCTATCTCCAATAGCGAAGGTCGAGGGGCAGGAGTGATCCCCACATCCCATATATGACAATCTACGCTTTCTTTATAAATATCAGCATCTCATGCCCACACCGTTGACAACAAAAGTTACGTTTCCGTCCTAACCACACCGCACACCTGGGCTGGCCGCCCACATATCTTCATCTTGGTGCCAGTGCCAGTGCCACAGCCCAGACGCGGAAGCAGAGAGCTCTCGCCTCTGCACTATCCGCCCACAGCAATATCATGGCGAGAGCACACCACCTAGCGCTGGTCAGCTTCGTAGCTGCCATCGCGGCTGCCTCAGTCATGGGTAAGGCTGCTAGTCTCTGATCAATTTCTTGCTACTCCAATCCACCGGAGAAATGCATATATGTTTGCTAATCTCGCCGCGCTGCTGCTGTTGCCGGCCGGATGGAACAGGTGCGGCGTCCAAGTCGTTCACCATCACCAACAACTGCGAGCACACGGTGTGGCCAGGAATCCTCTCGAGCGCCGGCTCCGCGGCGATGGACACCACAGGCTTCGCGCTGACGCCGGGGAGTCGCGCGCTCTGAGCGTGCCGTCGGGGGTGGTCGGGCCGCCTGTGGGGCCGCACGCTCTGCTCCACCTCCACCGACGACGACGCCGGCACGGGCAGGTTCGCCTGCGTGACGGGCGACTGCGGGTCCGGCAGGCAGGACTGCGCCGGCGGCGGTGCCGCGCCGCCGGCCACGCTCGCCGAGTTCACCATGGACGGCAGCGGGGGCATGGACTTCTACGACGTGAGCCTGGTCGACGGGTACAACCTGCCGATGCTGGTGGCGCCGCAGGGCGCCGCCGCCGCGGCGGGCGGCAGCTGCGTGCCCACCGGGTGTATGGTGGACCTCAACGGCGCGTGCCCCGCCGACCTGCGCGTGGCGTCGACGTCCTCCTCCACCGGTGGTGGTTCTGGTGTGGCCTGCAAGAGCGCGTGCGAGGCGTTCGGGTCGGCGCAGTACTGCTGCAACGGTGAGTACGGGAACCCCAGCACGTGCAAGCCGTCGGCGTACTCGCAGTTCTTCAAGAACGCGTGCCCACGGGCGTACAGCTACGCGTACGACGACGCCACCTCCACCTTCACCTGCGCCGGCGGTGGCGACACCGCGTACGCCATCACTTTCTGCCCCAGCACAACCAGGTAAATTGCACACACGTCACTTGCTACTGAACCTGGGGCCTTTAGGGTAGTAGTAGCGATCTCTTTGTTCATGACTTTTGTCACCAAAAAGATTCATTGTTTTATTTGGTGTGCGTAAGCATGATATGGGAGACAAATTGCGTCAAACCAAAACGACTTTTGTCTCCGTGGCTCCAGAAGCTAGAAAGGCGAATTAGGCAGCACCAGCTCATCACCGCCTCTCAACGAACCCGGCCGGCCGGTCGGCAACAGACCACACCGCACAAGCTGCTCGGTGCGCCATGTTTGGTGACGCGCAAACGGTGAGGTCCAGGCTAAGCCACAGCCACAGCAACCATGTCCGCGTCCATGGCCAGGCGTGTCGGCACTCGGCAGCAACTGCGGTGCCGCCCGCCTGCCCATGCCGTCGAGAGGCGTCCGTGCCGTGCATACGGCAGGCGCCTGAGACGTCGGCATCCCACGTACACGAGTCAGCATCGCCGCTCGGGTTTTTGTTGGCCCCGGTGGACCACGAATTGATTGGGGGTGTTGACCACACTGCGTTGTGGAGGTATCACAAAGGCACGATGATACACGCCTCTTCCCGTCTTCCGTGTGATTTTTTTTTTTCCTTTTGCATCATACGTTGTTTTCTGCACGAGCCCCACTTCGTGACTCACCTGCAGTTTTCCTCAAGATTGTACTACCGATTCCTTGAATTCCTCTTGGACCGCGATATTGCACGACTGGGCGAGATGTGGCTCCACCCGCATCCATACTCTTCTCGCTTTACCCTCGTACTCGTGCTCACCCCACCCCACACCCACCATCGGTGGACAATGTTCCCGCCTCGTCGCACCACCCGCCCCTATCCCTCAACCTTGCCCTCCCCTAACCCACGATACCCCCACCCTGCCCTTCCGCCATCTACCATCATCACTATTGCATCGTGCCTGACACCACGAAAAGTCCTTCTAAGCCCACCGAGGGTAGATCCCCTAACCTACTGCCACCGAGCTCCTCACTAGGACTTAGCCGTCGTCTCCTTCGTTGCTAGTGCGTCCTGGTTGTGCACTCAACTCCGAGCGTGATGGGTCGCACAAAAGAAATTGTGATTTCTCTCGTTCTTAGGATACGCCCTCCCAAACCCTACCTGCTCTCGCTCTAGCCCACGTCTCTCGCTGCCTGTGTGAATGCTTAGTCGATGTGATGCCTCGCTTATCTCTAACCTTAATTTGGGTCATAAAGTCCCGTCGACTCAAAGCCAAAAAGGAATTAGGTATTCAAGAGCAATTCCAATGGAACAATAGAATATCTTGGAATCACTAACGAAGCCCCTCTCTATAGTGGAATCAGGACGTCCTAGGCCTGGACTAGCCATAGGCTCGCCTCGGTAACTAGGAACCCATTTGTAGACCGATATGTTGCCCTAACATCACCACTAATTGCCCAAGTTCAAGACCCTAGTTAAGGAGTCCTTGTGTCCATATGGACTGTCCATCTAATATATGTCATGTCAACCCATTAACCTGTCCTGTCGACAAGTCATCTATATTCGGATGGACTGTTTGATGTGGTCTCAAGCAAACTATTCGTTAGAAGAATAGTTATTGGGCATATGCAAGTTGTTGTATTGTCCTCCTCCCCATCCCATTCGGCCTGTAAGCCAGCTCATGAACCTACAGGCCATCAGAACCACACGTCCCCACCACTCCCCTTCCTCCCATTCTCTCTACAGAACCACCAAGAATTGAAGAAAATCAAGGTTTCATTTGACACAAAAACAGTTTTGCACCAACACACCAGCGGGATTTGGACGTCCTAGAGGTTGCAAATAAACTACAAAAACAGCAAGAAACGCAGCGTGATTGATCGAACCGATCTAGAGATCAATAGGACCGATGTAGAGCTCGTTCTCAACCGAAAAGCTTTGGAACACCCTCCGGAAAGATCTATCGGGAGGATGCACGCGAAGGATCTCTTAGGACCAACAAAGCCGCCTAAGATTGTCAGTTAATTCGTGGAGAAGATGACCGAACAGCAAAAAGATGGATTGAGAAGAGCAAAAATAGGGTAGAAGAGAGATATGTTTGTGTTTTGATGATTTGTTGGTAGATGAGATCAAATCGGCTGTGAACCTCTCAATATATAGAGGCGGTGGTCTTATCCCCTTAGGAAACAACTTAGATACATTTCCGACTCAAAAACTACCCAAAGCACGAGTCGACTCGAGATCAAGTTGGTTTCAAATGATGAACCGGCTTGGCCAGCCCTCAACCTGGCTAAGCCTGTTTTTCACGGGCGCCGCAGTGGTCGTCTTCAAAGTCACAACCGGCTTAGCCGGCACGGGAACTGGCTAAGCCGGTTGGTGGGGGTGGGGGTCCAACCGGCTAGAGGACCTGGCCTAGTTGGGTGAAGAAAAGCGGTCGGCTTTGGCTAGACGGCTAGGCCGGCTCGCTTTGCCTCGTTGTCTTCCTCCTCATGATTTCTTGCTTCATTTGCGATGTCATTTGATCTCAAGCTTGCCCAACACTATTATAACTTGTTCATGTTGTCAAAAAATCATGTGAGACAATTTTGAGTGTCAACAGTTTCAAATCCTAATACTGTTTTATCGATAATCAACCGGAGCGCCATTTGTACTGTTGAAGTGTAATGAAGAGGATCTTTGATGTCTTCGATGTGGCCAGTTTCTCCTTAGTTCCACTGCCCTAGTTAAGGAGTCCTTGTGTCCATATGGACGGTCTCAAATTACTTTATACCCTTCTATTAGAATTACTATATGATGACTTCGCATGTCATAGCTTGTTTTTTTGAAAGTGTGCGTTGCACATGCTTCATTAAAGGAAGTGGAAGTTACACTACTCGGTTGGCCAAACGACCGCATGTCATAGCTAGATTGTTACAAGATTGTTATATGAGACAGGGCATATTTGAATCATGACCACAACTCTCCATGCCCTACGCCATGTGTGTCATAGGTTTTTAGGCATTGGTTTACTATTCTAACTATAGCACGCCGCACTTTCTTATCACCTTTCCTACACGTTATAGACTCATTTGCTTGTCAAAATTTGCCGCAAGTGTGGTTTTGTTTTTACTCGTCATGTTTTCTGTGGCTGCCACACAGTATGCCGAAAGTTAGGCGTGCTAAGTTTGAGCATGAACCAACCCGGTTCTAGGGTCTTAAATCTTTGTACTTGGTTTTAATGGTTTGACATACATGTGAATCCTTCATAGAAAAAAAAAAAAAAAAACTGCAGTCTCTCACTTCTTTTGTGTTTCCCTATGTAACTGCAGCGTCAAGGCGGCCGGGGCGCAAGGGAGGCCTGCCGCTGGTGAACGCCACCATGGTGTACCTCGGCGGCGACCAGCTCGGATCCGCCACAGCCGCGCACGGCTGTCGTCCGGCCTCCACAAGGTCCTCGTCGCCGTCGTGTCCCTCGCGCTAGCAGGTGCGCTGTACTGATCACAAGCTATCCCCACCGCACAAATGACGCGACGCCAGACGCGACACAGGCCACGAGACAATCGTGCTCCTGCACACTGAAACATGCAGGACAGAAACGAGAAATGGACGCACCACCTGCCGCTGGTGCTCATCACCGGTCCTGCGAGATTATATTGCGAGCCCCAGCAACGACAGTGTGATTCACCCGTGCCGAAAGAGACAGCTGCGATGCAAAATTGATTGAGGACATCATTATGCATTTTTCATAGATATTTACACGATTATACTCATATAGTAGTAGTTGATTGATAGCTTCTTCAATTCCTTTTCTCACTTTTTTCTGCTGTATAAGTTAGTGGATATAATACGAATACTTTAGTGTAATGTTGGAATTTTCGCCGATGTAACTGGAATTCAGGATATATACTGTTTGATCCAAGATAATCATCTACTCAACTCCATAGCTAATTCTATTCTATTATGTTTGCTTGCTGCATTTTGCGGGTCTGTCTTAGAATTCCTCTTGTTTTTGAAACACAATATATAGTAGTGAGGTAGACACTTGAACACGTACACTGCATCATATCACGACCTTGTCTGGAAGGGCACGTAGGTTTTGAGAGAGTCGCGCAAGCCCTGCACCGAGGCAGCTCCGGCTGCGGTGGTGATGATGAAACAGAAGAAACTGAGGGTAATAGGCCCAATTGAATACGGTAATGCTTCCCATCCGACGTCCGATGGGAACGGACAAAAAGCCCACCGCCCAGGCCCACCAACCCCTGCCACCGCTTTTCCCTGTGGTATACTATTAAAAAACTCATCCTTATCTCTTTCCCTTTCTTCTCCGCACTCGTTGTTTTCACGGTCGTTGGCTACACGCAAGCGGAGCGCTTCCTCCTCTGCCCACTCTGCCTTATCCAATGGCGTCCCTCACCACCACCACCTCCTCACCGGCCGCGCCTCCGGCGGCCACTACCACCGATCCACTCCACCAATGACGAGCCCTAGCCGCGGCCATGAGCGACGATGCAGCTGCCACCGCAGCGTCCCCCCCTTCGCCGTTGACTTCTGGTCGGCCTCATCCTTCACTTACTCATCGCACACCCTACTCCGACATACAACACCGGTCGCCTTTTCTCCGACACACGTCGCTCGGCTTCCTTCCCCACGCAACGAGCGGCGACGTGGCTGGCCCCCTTCCACACGACGACGACACAAGCGGTGAGGGCCTCCCGGAGCAAGATGGCGCGGCGTCGCCCTCAACCAGCGGTGGCGCAAGCGGCGAGGGGCGGCTCTCCTCCTTCCCAGCCCCCGACGCCGACGCGGCGGATCTCGCTTGCGGCGGGCGCCATAGCCACGACACACCGCGGCACCTCCGGTGCCCATCACCACCTCGGCTCGTCCCCCCCCTCTCCAACGATGGCCCGCGGCCCAGATCTCGGGCGCAAACTCGCTCCTCCTCCTTTTTCGGTTATTTTGTTGTTGCAACAAAGTTTTTCTGGTGTTGCAATGGTTATTTGTAATTGCTGTTGTGGATGTTCTTCTAGATCTCGAGAAACATAAATAGGTTTCGATGAACTTCTCTTGCATGTGTTTGATGTTTCATCAACCTTGTTTCCTTTGTTTTGTTAGGTTTTCTCATACTTTGTTGCTTGATGAGGTTTTACGTTTGCAGCAAGATCTTTTGTGATGTTTCAACAAGCATTTTTCGGATGTCACAGTAGTAGTGCATGAGGTGTTGCAATAGCTATTTCTTATTTGTTGCAGCAGGTTTTGCCCGATGTTACAGTTGTTCCCCACACATGATGCAACATTAATGTGTTCTAAATGTTTCATTTGTTTTAAACTAATGTTGCAAGAGTTTTATTTGAATGTTTGTATATATGTCGCACACATCATTTTGCAACCATCAAGCCAAAATGTTTCAACTATTTTGAGCAATCTATTCAAAATGTTTCAACCGCTTTTTTGAGCAATACGTTGAAGTAGCTCATGTTTCAATAGAAAGTGAGCACATGCTGAGATAGTTGCATAGGCGGGACTATCCCACATGGGGAGTGACGGGTCTACATGTAGGCTGCAAGCACAGGGCTTGGGGCAGTGCATGCGGGGAGGCGCATGTGGGCTAGGAAGTGGAGCATAGCAGTGGAGCATAAGGGGGAGGCGCATGTGGGGCACGGAGTTTGAGAAGAGTAGTGCATACAAGGGAAGGCACATGTGGGTGGGGGCGTACGTTTCTGTTAGAAGCAATGGGCCGCGGGGGAGGTGGGCCTATGCGGGGAGGGGCATCTGATGGGACTCAGTCCCATCAAACATCCGAGTGCCAGTGCCACCGCATTGAATAGCTTAGGAGTAGAACATGTGATATTTAGGCTCATTTGTAGCCCATAAAGGCATTCTTTTAAATACCAACCATGTTGTGGGTAATAAAGAAAGCAGCCTTTCCCACCTTCCCTATAAAGTGAGAGAGGGGGAGGAGAGAAGAGGGAGGAAGCCAGCAGCACCAACACTACCTGATATAGACTGATTTATTAATTTGTTATTCATGAAATAGCCCCCGTCAGCCTGTACAGTGGATCTTTAAATGAGCTTGTACAGTGGAATAACCGGTAGAATGACAAGAACTAGTTGTCATGTAAAGCTGTGCGTAGCATAGATCATGATTGAAAAGCTTTTAGAACCTACGCGTTAGATTGATAAGTGATTTTATTGTATACAAATTCTAATATAAAAAACACCAGTTTGAGCATCCTATCTGCCCCTACGTAACAGGCCTGCAAAAACACGATGACAGTAAATGGGCACTTACGAATAATCCGATGAACCATTGGGGGCATGAGCATCCTATCTGCCCCATGTAACTAGAAAATTGTAAAAACTTAAATAGATGTGGCATAAGGTTATTTTCACCTTCTCATCCCTCCTTGATCTCTAACACCCCCCACCTGCCCATTGGTACTGTGTTCTGGCTCACGGTTCTATCCCACCCGATTGATGTCTCTGATTTGAGCCGGTGGCCTTGCCCTCTCGAGCCACCCAACCGCAAAACATGTCATCAGGTTCAGCAGAAACTTGAGGACCATTGTGGTTGCTGCTCCAACAAACCTGATGCAAACTGATATATTAATTATCATTCTTGAAATAGCCACACCAGCACAAATTTTTTAAACTACCTCCAAGGTGGATACAGTAAAAAAGACCCGCAACAAATACAAGTGCTCCAATGATTGGCATTATAACATATAGAATCTTCATTAGGTCTTCCCTCCACCATGGCTCATGCAAACCGTGGGAAGGAGGGTGAGGAGGTGGAGGCGGTGAAGAGACAACCCCAACATAACCAGGTGGTGTCAATGGGGTGGTGTAAATGGGGCAGGGGGCGACAACGGTGATGTCCTTGATTCTGCCAGATCCTCGGCTGCATTTCATACATACACAAGTCATAATATCCTAATCAATCATCACCTAACAGAATCATCTGTGTCATTGGGGCATAGGATTGGAATACTTGCACACACAGAGGCTACACTGGATCCATCAGGTAGACGGCCACCACACCTCACATACTATAGAATGAAGAACCTCCACGTGAATCCCAAAGCAACCGCGTAAGGGGCTCTCATGTGCGTTGCACAAACGGCGACCCCTCCGCCATGTGTCGAGCCAAAACCGCTGTAGCACGCGTCCAGAAGAGGCTGCGAGATGGAGTCCTCGCACGCCATCGCGAAGCGTAGCGACATGCGGGTCCTGCCCGCACCTTGCCGAGGCGATGGAGGAGGCGCGCGCGCAGCGCCGAGTGAGGTGGCGGCGAGGGGTGGCGAGCCTAGCGGCAGCGGTGGCAGCGGCGACGGTGAAGAGGATAACCATCATGCTCGCTAAACCCATGACGGGCGCCACGCCGCTCGCGCGCTATGCGGCTACGTACGGATCGCGGGCGGCGGAACCTCCTTCGAAGCGATGGCGGGGATGATCTGCGAAAAGGAGGGGCTCGACGACGAAGATCTATGCGAGACTCCTAGAGGATGGGCCAAGATGGGCCCGAATCGTGTAAAAAATGATACCATTTTTTTTTGGTCTCCCCACGGTAACTTTTAACTTTTTTTCATCCGAACAAACATCTTAAACCGATTGTATTATTATTTTGAGACAATTATCTATATGGCCCTCTAAAAGTTACTTTTGATTTGTATGGCCTTTTTTTTTTCTAAGTTAGCTATATGGCCTTGAGAAAATTTTTTTGGTTACCTATATGACCTTCTCGTTAGATCTCGTTAGGGCTTTCCGTTAGTTTGGCCACAAACCGCGATGTAAAATGTCGAAATTACCCTTTAGCTCCACACCGAGCGCACGCACACGAGGAACGAGCGGGATCGACCTGGCCTCGTGAAAAAGCCCGCGATTGGGGAACCCGCCGCCGCTCCTGCTGGTCGGTCGCCGCCGCCGGCGGTGGGGAGGCCATCGGGGTCCTCCGGCCTTGGATCCGCGGATACACCTGCCCCCATCCCCAATCCCTCTTCTTCCCATCCTCCTACCTTGGTTTCGCTTCGTTGGTCGGCGCACAGAAAGGTTGGGCGCTCCTTCCGCAACAGCGGAGCATGGGGAGACCGGTCCTCCGGCGACCGCCCAGCAGCGGTAGGACGCCGCTCCGGCGAGCGCGCCCAGTCTGTCGCCCGCCCCCAGTCCCGTCTCTCTGCTCCTCCTTGGTGGCCCCGTTCTTACGGGCGGTTCGGGTCCTCGCGGCGGCCGGCCACGAGCTGGGGCGCGGGCTCGCGCGGCGCATCTTGGAGGCGGGCGGCGGCTGGGCGTAGCACGACTTGGATGCGGCCGCGAGCTTGGATGCAGCGTCAATCATGGCTGTGTCAAGGAGGAAGAAGAAGAGGAAGACTTGGCAGAAGTAGGAGACGGTTAACAGATGGCCCCACATGGCATTGAGAGGAGATGCGTAGAGAGGAGAGTAGTGCTAAAATGCGTTGTAGCTTTTTATCGGGGGTAAATCAGTCTTTTGTATGGCACTTAATACCGTTAAGAGCCAAACCCGACTAAGGCCATAGAGCTAACAAAAATTTCCAGGGCCATAGAGATAACTTGGAAAAAAAGGGCCATAGAGATCCATGATAACTTTCTGAGGGCCATACGATAATTGCCCCTATTATTTTCTTTATTTATGCTGGTTATATCCAAGCAACTTCCCCTAAAAATCCGAGCAACATTTTAGAGTTGCATATGAAAAATTTATGTGACATGTATCTTTCAGAGGTATTAAACTAAATACTTGCCATCC
The DNA here is from genome assembly GCA_015847255.1 of Hyparrhenia diplandra. Classification (NCBI taxonomy): domain Eukaryota; kingdom Viridiplantae; phylum Streptophyta; class Magnoliopsida; order Poales; family Poaceae; genus Hyparrhenia; species Hyparrhenia diplandra. Next base: position 2,154 of record JADLZK010001569.1, on the reverse strand, counting down.
AAACATGTTCTAAATGTTGTGGTTATGGTGCCATCCAAACAGATCATAAATGTACAAAAGCATTTTTTAACCACACTCAAATTTCAAAAACCATTTGTTGTTGCACCATAAATGTTTTAATAATGGTTTTTACTAATGTGGTGCCATGTCTTGGGCGTGATCTGACTAAATTGAATGTTCAAGGAGGTGACTCGCACAAGAATTACTTTTATAAGACTACTAGTACCCAATTAAATTCATATAGTATGTCAACTAATGTCCATTATATAATGTAATTTAGATATAAATGAAGACAATACATATAGACACAAATTAAAGCTTCCTTAGATGATAACCCGATCACATGTTAACTAGGTGGAAACCCCATACGTTGACGCGCTGAGACGATGTGATTATGCCATTACGGGAGCATCAATATGCAAGTGGAGAGGACACCGTACGATTGCTTAATCAGGTATGATGCTAATTGGCAAAGGCATTTAAGTGACATCCACCTGTAATTACATCTCATTTATCAAGAACAAATATAGGTACATTACAAAACCATGGAATCGCATGCAAATAAATAAGTAAATCATATAGGCCCATAGGGACAAGTATTTTTGCACAGTGGTAATTGAGAATTGGGGATGATGTTTATCTTGGCAAACAGAGTAAGGAGCTCAGCATGAGAAAGAAATACTAAGATGTTACAATAAATATGACAATGACATCAAATGTTTACCCCAGCAGAAACTAACAGCAACGCTAGACACAGAGCCAATATTTCTACGTAGTAGAGCTGCTTATATCCCAGTTTCTTAAGGAAATGTTATAGTAGTTTTGACAAAACGCGACCAAAAGAAAATAATTTGTTGCAATATATGAATGTATAACTTGAAAGACAGAAAGCCAGGCATCTCGGACGAAGTTTCAGTTTGAGAGTCGGTCAAGATCACAGGTCCGTACGTGATGCATACTCGCTGCCAATGCCATGCAATGGCAAGAAGGGAACTACTGTACGTCTAGGCTTCAATTGGTCTTGGAGCAAAACGGTTCAAAAGCATGACCCCAAAAGTGCATTTAAATTTTTCTTCAGGACAGAGAAAGAAGGCCACATGGACATCGAAGAGAGTCTAGAAGTCTAGAGTACCCACTGTGGCCATTGCGGAAGTTCAAATGAATATGGCACTGCTGTGGCGAAGCTAAAGCAAAAAAGTGGGGATGTAACGATTCATACTACTTATTAGGGTGTACATGGTGTTGACACGAAGTTAGGGCTTCACACCAACACACCGGGAGGGCCTTGGACGCCCACGAAGACCGCGATCGATCTTGGAGCAGCGAGCACCGCAGCGTGGCCGCCCAAACCGATCTAGGGATCGGTAGGGGTGACGTGGAGCTCGGTGACGGCTGAGAGAACCTCCGAACGCACCTCCGGGAAGACCCGTCGGGAGGACGCATGCGAGGGGTGCTCTAGGACTAGCGTGGCCGCCTAGAACGCCGACGAAGAACGCAGAGTTCGCCGCCGAACAGCAGGATAGAGGGGTTGAAGGAAGAAGATGACCTACAAACGGGACAGAGGGGATAGATTGATTGTCGATTGGATGTAGATGGGATCAAATCGGCCATGAACCTCTTATTATATAGAGGAGGGTGGTCTTATCCTTTTAGGAAACCGTCCTTGGACGTTCCAAACATCAGGACTCTCCAAAAACCAACCCGAAATAAAATCGGTTCGGAATTAGGAAAATCTCGGGCGCAGATCGTGAACAGCGCCCGGACACCCGAAAATAACAGCGCCGACGCGCCAGCGCTGCGCGCGGACGCGTCCGAGAGCCATGCAATCGGGCCGTATTTTTTGGGCAGCGCGGACGCGACGCCGACGCCACGCATGCATGCGCCGGACGCCGCCATGCGCTGCGCCGGACGCGGTCAGAGCCATGCATCCGGGCCGCGCATGCGAACGCCGCCGGATCGCCAGCGCTCATGCGCCGGGACGCTCCATGCAATGCCGGCGTCCCCGGCGTAGTTGAATTTTTCTCCTCCGCCGGATTTCTTCAAGTGCAACACTTTTGACACGCTTTGTTCATATAAAATGGTATTGTCATGCATGAATGATGGCCATTTATTCTCTTATCCTTTGCTCATTCCAAATTTAGTATAGGACTAATT
>JADLZK010001568.1:0-57898 GCA_015847255.1 Hyparrhenia diplandra | reverse complement strand
CTCAGTGACCTTTTGTAAAACTAGGTTTAGTGAGTCATCATATTTGTTTAAGAATTCGACTTACGAACGGACATGAAACTGACGGATACGCAGTCAGTTTGCTTGTTCCGAGCAAAACAATACAGTATATTGCTGGATATAGGAAACTGATCGTAGCCTTTTGTTTTTTGGCAAATGAAAACGCTCTTTAATTTCAGGCTTTTGACACACCATTACTAATTGTTTCATCAGCCTTTCATGGTGTTAATAACGGCCGTCAGATTGCTGAACGACGTGCCATCTTTGCTGATGCTCCCGGACACAACCTTCTGCAACTCCAACGCCCTAGACACGGTCGCCGGATCCTTCAGCAGGTCCTCTATGCGTGCAGCAATGTGCTCACTCTCCACCATGCCGCTCTGGGTGCCCTTCACCAGACGGAGGCCGGTCTTCCAGACGTCGCAGACATAGCTCTCGTTGATGAACTGGTCGGAGAAGTACGGCCATGTCAAGAACGGGAGCCCGTTCCTGACTCCCTCCATCACCGAGTTCCACCCGCAGTGCGACATGAAGCAGGCGACGGCCGGGTGAGCAAGAACCCTATGCTGAGGTGACCATGTCACAATCTTGCCCCTTTTCTCGACGGTCGAGGAATCCGTCAGGGTAATTGTGAGTATTGGTGGCCAGGCCAGGACGGACCACCCAAAGAAATGGTCTCCCTGCTAGCTCTAGCCCACGAGCGAGCTCATGAAATTGTGCCTCATCTAGCACAGTGATGCTACCGAAGGCCATGTAGACGACTGACCTGTCAGGCTGCGTGTCCAGCCACGACAGGCAGCTGTCGTCCTCTGCCCAGAAATTACCGACGGGCTTTCCTCACGGAGACCCGTCGGCAATGGTCCGATGGGGACGATGCTGGGGTGCTTGGATAGGATGCCCTCGTCGAGCTCCTTGGCAGTGTTGCATAGCATGAGGTCCACTGTGTCCTGCCCCAACGCCTTGAGGATGTTGTTGAGGTTCTGGAATATCTGCTTCTGCGCCTCCTCTGTGCCGGCGGCGTTCCAGGCGAGTGGTGCCAGGTTCATCTGCAGGTCGCCTACCGGAGGTATCTGTTTGCCCGTCGGTAAACCTGAAACGCCAGAGGATTTAGGTATTTAGCTCGAAGGATCTGCTACCAATTTCTTTGAAGAAATCAAAATCTTATTAATACATCTATAGTACTTACCATCGTTGCGGAGCATGCCATCAGAGATCAGCTCCGGCAAGTCTTGCCCCGCGGCAATCACGGCGGCGCACGACGGCCAGAGGGTCGCCGTGCGCATGCCGGCCTTCTTGGCGATGCCGAGCACCCACGCCAGGCCATAGTCGACGACCATGCAGCAGAACTGGCCGTTTTGGATCATGTGCTCGACGGCCACCGGCAGGGAGCTCATCAGCGCGCTCGTCAGCGTGCCGAAATCGTTACGGTCACCGTCTGGTGGGATGCCGTCGGAGACGGAGACCAAGCGCACCTGGCCCGGTTCAGGTGGCGCGCCATCATCTTGTCCTGCTGCCTGCACCAGCAGCTCTGGCGACGCAGCTACGAGCTGGCCGTGGATGTGGTCCGTGTTGACGAAAGTGACGGCAAAGCCATGGTCGGCGAAGCGGTGCGCGAGCTCGAGCAGTGGAAGGACGTGGCCCTGCGCCGGGTAGGGGATGAACAGAGCGTGGGATGAAGAAGGCATGCTTGTGAGTTCTGAAATGAAGAACTTATATATCTACTGCTGGATTTTTGGTACGTATGTATGTAGTAGTCTACACGTACAGGTGCCTTCCCTGTTCCCTCACTAGTGTGTATTTAACGATCGAAGTGCTAATGAGATGGAGATGATCTCCAAATTAAGAGCAGTTGGCTGTTGTTTTTTTATTTCAGACAAGCCGGACGGTGGTGGTGATGACTGATGTACGTCACTAATCATGTCATGTGCTTGTTTTAAATTAATTATCCAAACCACCATTCAAGAGAGTTTAATTCTGGCAGTCTTTGTGAAGTTTAGATGGAGATTTAGTAATGGTATTGCAGTCTAGCTTCTTCTGCATGCTGTGCCACATGTCATGCCACTAACTTTGAACCTCTTCATGCAAGCCAGTAGGGCCTTGATCGAGTCGGTTGTTGGTAATATGCTGTCACTCTCGTGATGTATTACCAAATAGACAGTTGCTTTCCAACTGATACCCTTATTATTTAAAAATATCCAACAGCGTTGGTTTGTATGTAGCAGTGCCGCATGGACAAAAGAACACTATGCTGGGTAGTTCCAAAATGTTGCCTTTGAGTATCACAACAATTAGAGATTCCGTGCCGGCACAAGTTCTTGGGAATTTGAATGTGTCATGCATATGTCTAAAGCAAACCCTTCTGTGTTGTAAGAGGAAACGGTCGTCTCATACATGTTGCCACACGCTCTACATTTCTTACGAAACTAATAATCAATCTGCTGGCCACAGACTCTTGCAATTTTTTGGAACCTGACACCCTAAATGCCGGCATGCAGTAGGGCAAACTATAGTAAATAGAATCGGTACATGCGTCTATGGGGATGTTTGGTTTAGAGACTTTTTAGTCCTTGGGACTAAAAAAAAATTCCTTTAGTCCCCGAGTAACCAAACAGCAAGGATTTTTTGGGACTAAAAAAAAGTCTCTTTTAGTCCCTGAGTAACCAAACAGCAAGGACATTTTGGGACTAAAATGTCATTTGCGACTAAAAATGCAAAAGACCCTATTGGAGGGACTTTTTGGGATTTTTTTTTCTTCTCAAACCCGCTCCCCAGACGATGTCCGCCTCTCGCGTCGCGCCGATGTCCGCCCGCCGCGCGCTAGCGCGCCGCCGGCCCGCCGCGTTAGCTCCGCCTCCACGCTCGCGCTAGGCCCGCTCTCTCCCTGATGCTCCCTCGCGCTAGGCGGTGGCACTAGATGTGGCACCAGCGTGGCCGGCGTCATCATCGCGTCATCAGCTCCAGATGCAGCACCAACGTGCGCGGCAGCGGCGGTGGCGGCAACAAGCAGCTCCTCGCCTACACCGCAAGCCTGCCGCCCATGAACCCGCCGCTCAAGACCGATGCCAACTGCGTCCGGGGCTGCGTCTCACAGGTCTGGGTCCACACCGAGCCGGACGAGGTCAACGGCGGTGGCCGCAGTGTCAGGTTCCACGCCCACTCCGACGCGCAGCTCACCAAGGGCCTCGCCGCGCTGCTCGTTCTGGGGCTCTCTGGCACGCCCGCCGTGGATGTGGCCAGGGTGCCCGTCGAGTTCATCGACCTGCTCAGGATCAGACAGAGCCTCTCGCGTACTGCTTCCAGCAATCGAGTGCTATTGTTGTGTAGCAATCCAGGGCAGCAGCTCATTTAATTAGGGATAAATTTGTCATATTAATGATTTTTTAGTCTCTGTTTAGTCCTGAAACCAAACAGATAGGCACTAAAAAAAAAGTCCTTTTTAACCCCAGGGCCTATAATAATTGAAGTCCGATCTCATGTGTGCGTGGCTTATTTGATGAACGAGATGCTGTTCTTTGCTGCAAAAGGTCTGCGTACAAATAAATCAGGACAAAAGCAGCCAGCCGCAATTTGCATAAAAGTCCCCACTCCCACTGCAACGCAGCCACTCGCCGGTGATTTGTCCAGCTAGCAAATTACTAATGTTATAAAACCAGGACCTTTTCTTTCTACTGCTTCATAGTATGAGCCATAACAATTTTAGGACATGCTATTGGTTTTAGATGTTGTGAAACAGAATTTCTGCTGTAGACTACAGACAGTTTACAATGGTGTGATATTCCACAATTTCTATCACTGAACAGAGATTTTTCTAGGCAGGAATGCTAAATTCTGTACAAACACGCAAGTTGCTCTCAGTCTCTCACCTTGGGCCTCACACAGTCACACTTCTGAGGCAAGAAGTGGTGGAGCTGACAAGCCCACGATTCCAGGACCAGGAGCACCAAAGCTCGCTGGATTTGTCATGACAAAGTTATGATCTATGTTAGGGTTTTTTAAACGACCTATGTCAGTTTCGATGTTCAGAGTGCCTTCCAAGACTTTTAGGACTTCAAACATTTTAGACCTCAAACACTTTTACTGTGTTGCTATTTACATCGGCGGCAAAGTGCCTATCGATATGGCTGAGTCGGTAGAATCCTCTTCTCTGTCAGCTAATCTTAAAACTTCATAAATTCATAAATTTTAAAGATACAATTTATATGAAAGTTATAGTGAAATAGATATACAAGTTTTTAGTTTACGACTTTTTAATTTGAAGTCGTTTTGGTACCTAAAAAGTTGATACAATGTTTAGACCTACATATATAAATAAAACCAGTATACTGATTATTTTGAAAACAAGATGGCTTCAACCCTTATAAGGTTATAGATTTTATCATTTTTTACAGCAATAGGTTTTATAATTAAATAAAATTCCTACATAAATTTTATCTTCATATGTGGCTATATGAAAAAAAATATATAATTTTTTGAAGATGTGCTACATAAGGGTGCCTCAATGTATCCACTAGCTAGTGCAACATGTTTTAGAAAAATCATAACTTATCATATAAACTTTTGTAGGCAAAACTTTTATGCAAATATTATAGATACATAAAAAAGAACTACAATTTTATAGTTTATTTTCATTTAAAGCTATCTTTATAACTAAATAATAAATTTAGTATTTAGATTTACAAATGGACATCTGAACATTATTCAAAATTTTAGATATAAACAACTATAAAATGGTAGATCTTTTTTTTCTATCTACAACTTTCTTATAAACTTTAACTTCATCTAATTTATATATGAAAGTTTCTTTTTAAGATGAACTAACGAGATAATAAATTTCACAACTCAACCGGCGATGCGTACGGTTCAATTGTCGGTAGTATAATTTTGCAATTTTTTAATTGAGATGAAGATTTTTCAGAAAACAAAAGAGTTCAAAAAATATATTTAAAAAATCCTCTCTCAGCTTGCGTCTCAACAATGTGTTTTTTTAAAAAAAATTACAAAATAAAACTATTTTTTTAGCGGAAAAAACACTGGCTGAATGATGCGATTTTTTTTTTTTTTTTTTTGGGAAGGCCCAGAACACATTCCAGCTTAGGCGATCTGCTGCACTGATTGGAGACTCATCCGGCTTGTTTAACCTGGCCCAGGCCTAGAAATGGCCCAGGCCCAGGCGATCTTCACCTTTTTCTCCCCGTGCCAATACCGACGCCCGAGAGGGTAGGCCGCCACTGCCGACGCCACCGTGGTCCCTCTCGCCGGCGCTCGAGTGCGGCTAGCCTGCGCGCGGCTCCGTCGAGGGGATCCACTGCGGCGCCCTTTGGTCAGATCCGGCCGGGCGTGCTCTATGGCAACATTGTTACGTTGCTCGTGCCGTTAAGGTCACTCCGGCAGTCCGGCCGGCTCAGGGACGCCAGTGATCCACGTGCGGCGGCTTCGAATCATGTCGCGTGCGGCTACATGGCGAGTAGAGGTGAGTTTGGTCAACCTAGGGTGGTGAGCTTCAAAACTGAGTCAGAGTTAGCTTCCGAACTTTGGGGATTTTTTTTTTTTTGAGGATTATTGCTTCTTTTGTCTGGATTTGTCCTACTCCAATCACCTCGTTCTCGATGCTTATCCCAGGCTAAAAAATTGTTGATAAGTGATGGTTGATCAGTGATGAACTTTTAATTGTGTGATACTTAGACTTGAAATTAGACCAAATTCACACTGGTTTACATCTAATTTGCCATCTTAGAAAAATAGTAGCATAAAAGGAACTACTATTGTGCCTAATTCAGGATTTAATTCCATGGAAACAGTTAATTCCAAGAGAAAATGAGACCTCATCAAGTTTGGAGGATATTAGAGACAATTTAGTGAGACTTTTGAAACAGTAATCCCAGTGGTAATACTTGACTAACCAGATGAAGTACAGTTTCTTTCCATCGTAAAGATGCAACATCAGATAGAGTATCTGAACCAGTTCAAGAAAAAGCATAAAAAAACTCACGTAACTCCATGAGACTAGAAAATGAGACCTCATCAAGTTTGGAGGATATTAGAGACAATTTAGTGAGACTTTTGAGCCGCAGCCAGGATGAGATAATCGGAGGCATCCGTTCCTTTTCCAGACACCCTTGCAGTACAAGTCTAGAAAGAGTTCCTGGCAAATCAAGTGTTTCCAGTGGTAATACTTGACTTTCAGTGTCTGAAGCTGCAATTGACAGATTGACCAGATGCTCCATGTTACTTATAGCCTTGCACAAGTTGGAAGCGTGCTCTCTCTCCACATTGCAAACCGCAAATGCTCTTAGCTTCGTCAAAGATGCAACATCAGATAGAGTATCTAAGCTTGCTTCAATAGTTTGCAGATTATGCAGCCCAGTTAAGTTCGATACGGTCCTAGGCACTTTAATTCCACCATACCATATTAAATTAGGCCCCTTCTCCATTCTACATGCGTACAGGAGCCAAAGTCTCTTTAGTTTTCCTACATCATTGGGGAAAGACGTGACAGGAGTAAACAGAGCATCAAGTACTTCTAAGTTTTGTAATCTTCCTACTGCTTCAGGTAGAATTTCAATTCCAGTATATCTAAGACCCAAAAACCACAGGTTAAACAAGTTGAAAACTTCATTGGGTAACTTTTTGATTTGACAACCTTCCAGATCCAATGCTGACAGCAAGTGGGAAGATGCAATGACAGGCCTCAACAATTCAATATCAACATAGCTCGTAAAAGCATGGATTGCACGCAGATGTGTTGTCCTGGATTGACCATTTCTGTTTGGATTTGCCCAAGATTCATGTAATGTCTCAATGCTGGTACTCTGTATGGACCATAGACGTGTGCTATCAACTGAAAATGTCTCTGGGCCCTTATAAATTTTACCAAAGCATTCCTCCTTTGCTTTGTTAACGACAAGATGGTGGATGATATCATGCATTCGACAATGTTTCACTCGTCCAAACTCATTCTTCTTCACAACTTGCAGTAGGCTTCGGTTTACAAGCTCATTCAAGCAACCATCTGCCACTTCTTCCAATGTATTTTTTCCATCCATTTTTATGAATCCAGCAGTGATCCAATGCCTCATTAACCTCTTATATAATCTTATTGCAATAATATAATTTTTATGAATCCAGCAGTGATCCAATGCCTCATTAACCTCTTTCTCTTCAATATATAATCCTCTGGAAATATTGCACAATGTAATAAGCAATTTTTTAGTTCATACGGAAGGTCCTCCAAGCTAACTTCAAGAATAATATCAACACCTGGGATTACATTATTTTTTGACTGCAATTGTAACTCCTTGTACACACTATCCCAGTCAGAGTGTGTTGGTTGTTTGAAAGACAACAGACGGCCAATGCATGCAATGGCAATAGGCAAGCCTTCACACTTTTGTAAGAACTTTACAGCCAGGGCACCTTTTGTCATCACTATTCCGGAAAGCAGCTTCACAGAATAACTCCCAAGAGTGCTTATCTCCTAGTGGTTCCAGCTCAATTATGCAATTACTAGTTGCCACTGATGCAACTTGAAAGTTTCTTGATGTGAGAACTATTAGGAAAGGACTTTGTAATCTCTAGGAAACTATTAGGAAACAACCAGCAGCTTGAGACTTGACTGCTACAGCAGTCAAGGTCTCCTCTGTAATTGCTAGGAAGCATTAGAGCCTGAGACTTGACTGCTACAGCAGTCAAGGCCTCCTCTGTAATTGCTAGGAAAACCACTGATTGTGGCTATATAAATTTATCCAGCAACCCCCACATTGGGTGTGGTGTGATTCATATTCCTTTCTACATGGTATCAGCTATCCAGGCCTAAGTCTACTCGCCCATCCTTCCTTCCGCTGCTGCACCACCACCCAGGTTGCACCCTCCTCCCACCCCAGTCACCATGACTGCTCCTACCCTCTCCAATGGCACCTCTGCTGCCCTCACCTCTAACTCTGCCTCCTCTGGATCAGCACCAACAGCCTTCTCCATCCCCCCCTACGCCACCATCTCTATGAAGTCCCATGTGCCGATAACCCTCGAGTTGAAGCACCCTAATTTCACTCGTTGGTCGTCATTCTTCCTCTCCCTCTGCGGCAAGTTCAGCCTCCTCCTACACGTCGATGGCACGCAGGAGGCGCGCCCCACTGATGCGGCATGGGCTGCTGCTGACTCCTGTGTCCGCAATTGGTTTCTTGGCACCGTCGGGGATGATGTCCTCGACCTAGCCGGCACCAAATCGAGACCGCCACAACTCGGGCGGCGATCTCCGGCATCATCCAGCGAACAAGGCCTCTCGTCGCTGTCTTCCCGAGTCACGAATTCTACTCAATGACTCAGGGCGACCTCTCCATTGACGCCTACTGCCAGAAGATGAAGACCACCGCTGATGCCTTACGAGACGTCGGTTATACCATCATCGACTCACAGCTCGTCCTTAACCTACTGCGTGGCCTCAATCCCCGCTTCTCCAGCACCGCCGACAACATCGCGGACTCCAATCCGCTGCCTGACTTCGCCACCGCCCGTGAATGGCTCGTTCTCAAGGAGCTCCGCCTTGCCAACGAGGGCTAGGTCACTTCCCGCACTGCCCTCCTCGCAGGCACTCCTCGTGGCTCTGCTTGCCATGCGTCCATGTTCACCCAGAGTGCCTCTAGCAGCGGCGGACGACCAAGTAACACTGTTGGCGGCTAGAGCATCCGGCCTGGCACCGGCGGTGGTGGTGGCAGCAATCGCTATCGGCGTAAGGGTCGTGGCGGTGGTGGCTCATTCCAGGGAGGCGGCCGTGGCCCTCCACAGCCTGCAGGCCCCTGGTTTTGCTTCTCTCCCCAGGCAGCCAACAAAGAAGACCAACAACGGCGGTGGGGTGGCTTCCAACAGCCAGCGATGGGCGCCCCAACAAAGAGCCCCGGGCGTCCCCGGTGCCCCTCCGCAGCCCACACCTGCGTTCGCCCCATTGCAGTACTCCAAAGGGGCCCCTCCTCAACTAAGTGCTGGTCCCTGGAATCAGGCTGGACTTGTTGATGCCCTGAACCAGCTATCACTCCAGGGTTCCAACCCTTGGGTCCTCGACACAGGCGCCTCTACACACATGTCACCCTCGGATGGTATATTGCTCTCCCGCCTCCTCACTCCCGACTCTTTCATTATTGTTGGTAATGGCAGTAACATTCCTATTTCCTGTCGTGGCACTTCTACCTTGTCAGCAGCAAACAATACTTTCCAACTTAACAATGTCCTTGTTGCTCCTGCTTTAGTGCACAATCTTCTTTCTGTTCGTCAATTCGCTCGCGACAATTCATGTTCCATTGAATTTGACGCTCTCGGTTTTTCTGTTAAGGACCTACAAACGGAACGCGTGATTCTTCGTTGCAATAGTGACGGGGACCTCTACACCATATCCCCCACGCCACCGCCCACCTGCAACCTCACCACCTCAGCCACGCTATGGCATCATCGTCTTGGACATCCGAGTCTTGCTGCACTTGCCACCCTACAGACCATGTCTGCCATCTCCTGTAATAAGCAACCGCGGTCTCTTTGCCATGCATGTCAACTTGGCAAACACACCCGGCTCCCATTCAGTAGTTCTAGTTCTATCACTAGCTACACCTTTGAGTTACTTCATTGCGATGTATGGACATCCCCCGTTTTAAGCAATTCAGGTTTCAAATATTATCTTGTGTTGCTTGATGACTATTCTCATTTTTGTTGGACTTTCCCATTACACCACAAATCTGAGGTTCATCGCCATCTTACTGATTTCATCGCCTTTGCTCGTACGCAGTTCAGCATCACCCCCAAAGCGTTTCAGGCTGATAAAGGCACCGAGTTCATCAACCGCGCCACCACTAATTACCTCTCCAGCCACGGTATCAGCCTACGCCTCTCCTGCCCCTACACTTCCCAACAAAATGGCAAAGCTGAACGCATACTCCGTACCTCGGCCCATCCGCACCTTGCCGCTCCATGCTTCCATCCACACACTTTGAAGCCTTCCATGCCTCCATACCACCACAAACCGGTGCCCCTCCAATCCATACAAAGATGCCATTCCCATACCAAATCCTCCACCAAAGAGCCCTCCACATCCATACGTGTTTCGGGTTGCCTCGCTACCAAACCTCGGTGCCACGACATCCCACAAACTCTCCCCTCGTTCGACCCGTCGCGTGTTCCTCGGCTACCCTTCCTCTCACAAAGGGTATCGCTGCTGGACATGGCTACTCGGCGTGTCATAGTGTCACGTCATGTTGTGTTCGACGAAACCGTGTTTCCTTTTGCCGCGGCCGATGGCGGCCTCCGTGCCATCATCACTTGACTTCTTGATGCGGGGACTTTCTCCACCAGCAGCCTACTCCGCCACTCGGGCATTGAGTGCCCACTGCGCCTCTCCCCCTGCCAAGAGAGCCTGCACCGCTGGACTCCCAGACCTGGCGACATCCGCCGGTCCGGCACTTCCGGCGGGTCATGCACCCCCACTCCACGTCCAAGCGGGACCGGTCGCGGTCACCTGTCGGTGCACCCACACTCCACGCCCACCGGACCGGACCCGTTGCCCTCGCGCCACCTCAGCGGCACCCACGCCCCTAGAGGTGCCTCCGGCCCTCCCGCCGCACCCTCACGACCGGTGACACGGCTGTAGACCGGCAGCCGCCCCGGCCGGCCGCCACTACGGCTCCGCCACGACAGGCCTCCCCAATTCCGCCAACTACCGCAGCGCCCTTGCTGACCCCAACTGGCGGGCTGCAATGTCGGTGGAATATGATGCTCTAGTCGCCAACGGGACCTGGCGCCTCGTACCTCGGCCCCCTGGTGCCAATATTGTCACCGGCAAGTGGCTGTTCAAGCACAAATTCCACTCTGACGGCACGCTGGCTCGGCACAAGGCGCGCTGGGTCGTTCGCGGCTTCTCCCAAAGAGGGTCGGCGTCGACTACGACGAGACCTTTAGCCTGGTTGTCAAACTGGCAATGATCCGCACCGTCCTCAGCATCGCCGCCTCCCGTTCCTGGCCCATTCATCAGCTGGATGTGAAGAACACCTTCCTCCATGGCCACCTTGAGGAGACGGTCTATTGCCAGCAACCGTCTGGCTTTGTCGACCCGGCCACACCTGACTACGTCTATCTACTACAGAAGTCCTTGTACGGACTCAAGCAGGCGCCCCGGGCTTGGAATCAGCGCTTCGCCGGTTACATCCGCACCATTGGCTTCGCTGCGTCCAAGTCTGACGCCTCCCTCTTCGTGTACAAGGAGGGCGTTGGCACCGCCTATCTACTCCTCTACGTCGATGACATCATCCTTACAACATCCTCCCCGCAGCTGCTCCAGCACGTCATGGCCCGCCTCCACTCGGAGTTCGCCATGACGGACCTCGACGACCTCCACCATTTCCTTGGGATTGCTGTGACACGGATCGCTCTGGCCTATTCTTATCTCAGCGCCAGTACGCCGTCGACCTCCTCCAGCGGGCTGGCATGTCGGAGTGCCACCCAACTTCCACGCCGGCTGATGCACGGACCAAGCTATCTGCCACTAATGGTGCCCCAGTGTCTGACCCCCCCCCGCATCGGCCTCGCAGCGCACTTCAGCACTCACCCCGACTCGGCCCGACTTGGCCTTTCCTGTTCAGCAGGTATGCTTGTTCATGCATGACCCGCGTGAGCCGCACATGGCGCTAATCAAGCGCATCCTACGGTATGTGAAGGGCACACTCTCTGTCGGCCTCCATCTCGGCACCGGCGCCATCAACCAAATCACCGCCTACTCAGATGCTAACTGGGCAGGCTGCCCGGACACCCGTCGCTCCACCTCCGGCTTCTGTGTCTTCCTCGGCGACAATCTGGTGTCTTGGTCCTCCAAACGACAGACCACAGTATCCCGCTCTAGCACTGAGGCTGAATACCAGGCAGTTGCGCATGTCGTTACTAAGTGCTGTTGGTTGAGGCAACTTCTTCAGGAACTCCTCATCTCAATTCCATTGGCTACGGTCGTCTACTGCGACAATGTTAGCGCCATCTACATGATTGCTAATCCTGTCCACCACCGCCGTACAAAGCATATAGAGATCGACATCCACTTCGTTCGAGAAAAGGTGGCCTTAGGGCAGATTCGCGTCCTCCACGTTCCTTCAGCTCACCAATTTGCAGATATCATGACCAAGGGTCTTCCTATGCAGTTGTTCACTGATTTTCGGTCCATCCTCTGTGTCCGTGATCCTCCTACCGCTACGCCTGCGGGCAGGTATTAGGAAAGGACTTTGTAATCTCTAGGAAACTATTAAGAAACAACCAAATAGCTTGAGACTTGACTCTACAAAGCTAGCAAGGTCTCCTCTCAAATTGCTAGGAAGCATTAGAGCTCCTCTTGACTCTACAAAGCAAGGTCTCCTAGGAAAGCCACCGATTGTGGCTATATAAATTTATCCAGCAACCCCCCACATTGGGTGTGGTGTGATTCATATTCCTTTCTACAAGAACAAACCGGCTGGTACAGTCACTTGGAAAGACATCCATGATATTATTAATCCATACATCCTCTTCCCAAACATCATCAAGAACCAAGATATACTTTTTACCTTCAAGATGTTTCCACATGGTCTCAACTACGCTTCTAATTTCCATGTTAATAACATCAGTTAAGATGCCAAACTCTCTTGCAATCCTCTTTAACAAGTCTTCAACTTGGTAACTCCGTGACACAGTTACCCAGGCTGCAGCATCAAAATCCAGTTTCACAATCCTGTAGACATGGTCAACCAAAGTAGTTTTACCTACACCTCCCATTCCCCACACTGTGACTATTTTGTAGTTCTTTTCTTCCAGATCATCTACTAGCCACTGTTTAAGCTTGGTTGCATTAGGCTCAATACCCACTACATCACCTTCCCTTGCAAAACGCAAATTTGGATTGGTGGATCTGGCATGATGGTCACTTGTCCCAACGTGTCCCTGCATTCCTGGAATGACATAGCAGGCCCTCCTTTTCACAGCTTCTTCAAGCTCAGGATTGATATCACTGAGCTTGTGAGCTAGGTGGTACCAAACCTTCAGATGCTTGACCCTCTTCTTCATCTTGGCTGCAAATCCTCCATGCTTGTCGTCCTCAAGCTTGTACATGAACTCATCAATAACATCCTCGATCTGAAATGATAGTTCTCTGATATCCTTGATGAAGATGCCAGTGGTCTCATCAGTATCCTTGAACTTCTCTGCCTGACGCAGGTAGGCCTTCATGCTCTCCAACTCCCTCTCAGCTTTGCGGATCTGTCCAAAAAGACCCTTGAGGGTTGAAACTTCCTTGCAAAGCAGGGATGCTCCATAGGTTGCTGCTTCTTTCACCAAGGCTGCACCTATCTTGCCAATCAGCACTCCCACGACGACCTCCGCCATGGTACTTGCTTCAGTGCTCAGAGTCACTAGTGTAATCGTGACCTCCAAACCTAAATCTGTCACAAACAGTCCAATTATGTGAGGTTGTGTTTTCAATGTCAACAATCTGAACCTTGGAACCAACATTGACCAAAATAGGAAGGGACAAGATCTGATCGTATACCTGAAAATGGGGAAGCTAGAAAACAAGCACGCGCGGCAGATCTGGGCTTCGGGCCATGCTGAAGCCACTGTGAACTTCGGCGGAGTAGGAGATCTGGAGTTGCATCCTGTAAGGACTAAGGAACCATGCTACAAGGCCCTAGAAGGCTAGAACAGCGACCACGATTGGACAACTATGCTACCAGCTGCTTAGAAAGGAGTGAGAAAAGGGGGAAAGATTTGTGCGTAGTGCTCCAACATCCCTTCCACGCCACCTTCATTCTTTTCTTTTCTTTTCAAATTAGTAAAAAAAGGTGCGTAGTGCTACTACCACCTACTCCGTAGTGCGTTCAAAAAAAGAAGGGCCCTTTGATTTTAATAGAGCAAAGTTAGAGGTGAAGGTTCCTGACTTTGAGAGCCCCAAACAGTGGATGGTGGTCATCACGTGCTTACATTACTGTGTGGTCCATCAAGTTGGTCCTGTGTACTCCTATACCATGCATGTATGTTCCTCTCAAGAAAACAAGTGCGTCAAGGGAAGTGGACGGATTCTCTTCTTGAGCTTTTAGTGGGAAACCACATAGCGCGGCGCAGCGATGGAGGTGCTGGGGAGAGCTAAGGCGCCACTTCATAGGCGGTCTTATTTTTTTAGCTCTTTTTTGTTGTGTCAAAGGAAAATAGCAGAAGGCCTGCCTTGCATTTAAATAGGAAAATAAATAGAATAATTACACATGTATTATGCTAAAATATTGATGGACATCCCGAGTATAATAGATGCAAAACTAGTGTGAAATTTGTCTAATTTCAAGTTTAAATATGACAAAATGAAAAGTTCATCACTGGTCAACGATTTTTTAGCCAGGGATAAGCATTTAGATTAGGGCTGTTGGTGGATATTCATAATTCATATCTAAATCCACACCCATGTTAAATGGGGAGGGTATGGGTAGAAAATTAACTATCCATTAGAAATGGGGAGGGTAGGGTGTGGGGATTAAACTATTTATCCATTAGATATGCATAGTATCTAGTACAAAATTAATTATCCATTGGATATGGGTGGAAATGGGGAGGATGAGGATTGGATAATATATAATTGGATTTGGACATGAACAAGAGTGGGTATGTCCATACCTGCCCAGTGGCAGGTCTAATTTAGAACGAGGTGATTGGACAAATCCAGAGAAAAGTCCAAGAATCCTCAAATAGAATTCCCCAATGTTCCGGCTAGCTAACTATAAGAGCATCTCCAAGAGCTCTTGTATTTATGAGTAGCTAAAATCCTAATTTAGCTATTATGTAAAATGAAATAGCTAGCAAAAAATTGATGAAATCTAACAACTTCTCTAAATCCAACATGCAAGATGACTAGCGAGACAGGTCTTCTTTATTTGGCTAGCGAGAGGGAGGAAATAGAAAACAGGATAGCTAGCTGAGCAAAATAAAGAGTCTGTTGGATCCGAGTTTTGATGAAGTTTCTATTTTTTTAGCTAATTCATTGAATATACCAGAGCTCTTGGAGATGCTCTAACTCAGTTTTGAAGCGGCGTCACCCCGTGTTAAGCAAACTCACCCCTACTCGCCATGTACGTAGCCGCCGCGGAACAAGTCAAAGCCGCCGCACGTGGATCACCGGCCCCTTTGCCGGGCCGGAGTTGACTCTAACGGCACGAGCGATGTAACCATGCGCATGCGCACGCCGGGCGGATCTGACCAAACATCGCGCGCGCCATCGGACTGGCACGCACGCCTAGTGCGCCTCGACGGTCGTGAGCTGGACCGCCGTCGTCGCCGCCTTGCTGTAGGCGTGTGTGGCTCCGCCCCAAGGGCGCCGCAGGGACCCCCCGACGGAGCCACATGCAGGCTTTGCCGGGCGCGCGAGCGCCGGCGAGAGGATCCACGGCGGTGGCTGGCATTCGCACAGAGAGGAGGAGGTGGAGAGAGGAGAGGAGCGGCGCCGCCGCCGCGGGGTTGGAGAAGAGAGACGGCGCAGAAATTCTGTAACGTGCCTGTGCCGTAGATTTGCATCCGACGGCCGAGAACCTCAATATCCATCAGGCAGTCCTATATGTTTCCTGGCCCGGCCCAGGTTGGACAGGCCGGATACATACAGCCCGTCAGAACATGGCCCAAAACGAGTAAGCTTGAACATGAACAGGGCTTAACTCCAAAAACGACCTTGTATATTACATTGGAAAAAGTCTTATGATGATGATAATGGTTGTGGAAGTACTGGTACAATAATCCAGGATAGCTCTGGAGTAATGATCACAGCGTCAAGCAACTATATCCCTCACTTGGTAGATGCCCCAATGGCGGAAGCATATGCTCTGAAGGAAGGTTTGATGTTAGCACAACATATTGGATGTAACCGTGTCTCATTGTTCAATCCAACTGCATGGAAGTGGTTGATATTATGAAGGATGAGGGTTTCACGGCTAACTCAGCGGCTTCGATATATGATAGAATGCAATATTGTTTGGGGTGGATTCCAAAGGATTTCTATTGAACATTCAGGTAGGGGAGCAAACCAAGTTACTCATGAATTAACTAGGCAAGCTATGAATACAAAATATTTCTGTATGTGGGACAATGATCCTCCTATATTTATTGTTCCTCTCTCTTAGCTAATGATGTAACTTTGCTCAATCAATAAAGCTTGTCTATGAGTTTTATAAAAAAGAAGAAAAAAAAAGTCCACTTTTGCGAAAAGTCCACTTTACGTCCCTTAACTCCAAAACCAGCAAAACATGTCTCTCAACTTTTAAAATCGTTCCTCGGCGGTTTTTGAACAATGGATTTGATGTTATAAAAAAAAAGAACAATGGATTTGCTACAGGTGGTTTTCTTTTTTTTTTTTTTTTTTTTTATTCATTTTTCTGAATATTTGAAAAATCATAATAAATCACAAGAAATTCATCAAATAGAAAATCTAATCTTTTTAGAGTTCACATGAGTAGATCTCGCACAATGAACATATAATATGGTATGCTTTAGTACAAAGTTTTTGCTGTAGCTTTAGATCTATGCTTTTACACAATTAAATATAACTAAGTTATACATAATATAATGAGTATGATTTTTTTACTACAGTTCAATAATGCAATAATTAGCCTACTAAAAATTCACTATAATTGAATTATAAAACTGCAAATATGAATTATTCCAATTAATTACAAAAAGCATATTACACTACTACACAAAATCTTTTTGCAAGGTACTTAGATTTTATTAATCATGCATTTTTTTTAAAAAAACACTACGGTAAATGGAGGCCAGCCAAGCCAGCCGTCTAGGAAGAAAACCGCCACAATTAGCATTCTTTATAAAATAACCGCAATGGTTAATAACCGGCATGGTTAATAGGCTATTAACAGTTGTGGTTTTTATAAAAAGCCCCTCGGTTAAAAAGGTCAGGCCCACCAAAAATTGGAAAAATCCCAAACCGGCCTGAAACAAAACCATTAGTATATATACAGGGGTTAGGGTTTTATCTCCTCACTCTCTCCCTTCTCCCCAACCCACAGCGCCTCCTCCTCATCATGCGCCCGATGCCTCCTCACGCCCCGGCCTCCTCCCTCCCCTCATCCCATCCCCACCATGGCGGCGCCGAGGGTGCTCGCGGTGGTGGAGGAGGACGGTCGCGGGGCGCGGCTCCGTTCGATGTGGCCTTGACCTCGGGCGGATCTCGGGGCCCACCTCCACCTCAGCCACGGCGAGGCCCTCTAGATCCGGCGACGACGCGGCGGCAGCCCGGCCCAGATCCCAGGCAGTTAGGGTTTGGGATCTAGGATTTCTCTTTTTTTGTTATTATTAGGATTAACCGTGGCGTTACCTTATCAAGTCCGGGCAGATTTGGAAAGAGTTGGTTAGAGTTTGGGTTTGCTAAGAAAGGAGAATCCAATCTTATATGGATCTCTTAGAGTTTGCTTAGAAGTCAAGTCATAATAAGACTATAAATATAAGCGTATACGATATTTACACAAAAGACCAAAACCCTAGTCTCAAGCTCTCAACCGCCACCGCCCCTTCCCCTCTCCCTCCGCACGTGCTTCCTCCACCCTACCCTAGCCCTAGCGATGTCGCCCTAAGCCGCCGCCATCACCCACGACCACGCCGCAAGTGACCGTCCCGGTCACACTTATTACATGCCAGTTGCACGTATTATTTCAGATTGTTCAAGAGATAAGTAGAATTTTCAACCCACGCATGCATGAGCAAATAGCCTATCACTACTACAGAGAGGCACTATAAGAACGCCTGAATTTTTGAGTAGGGTGGTTTTTGTTTTGAGGCGCCCAACAGTGGTCCTTTTTTCCCCCACAAGAACAGCCGCCAGTAGGGGCGTTTTTTGTTTTGAGGCGCCCCTACTAATAGCAGGGGCGGCTCAATATAGAGGCGCCCCTACTAATCGAATAGCAGGGCG
Organism: Hyparrhenia diplandra; assembly: GCA_015847255.1. NCBI lineage: Eukaryota > Viridiplantae > Streptophyta > Magnoliopsida > Poales > Poaceae > Hyparrhenia > Hyparrhenia diplandra. The sequence continues at coordinate 39,939 of JADLZK010001568.1, read as the reverse complement.
GGTCTATATTGAGGTGCCCCTACAGTGGATTGCCGAATTTTAAAATGAGCTACTAAAAATTAATTTTTTTAAAATGATCTTGGATGGGAAAATGACCTAAATAAAAGATGTAGATCTCGAAAAGTTATGAATCTTTGTTGTTAACAACTTTTTCATTTGACTTAATTTGATGCCTCAAAATTTGGGGTTTGAATGTCTAAATTTCAAAATTTGAATTTTTCAAACATCCTTGGATATAAAAACTTCCTAAATAAGAATTGTAGATTTCAAAAAGCTATAAAACTTTGTAGTTGACCACTTTTTGATTTGAATCCGTTAGGGCCTCAAATAGTCAATTTTTACTCGAATTTGTATAATATATGGGGATCCGGAATGAGACATGGACACATGTGTGTGTATAGTGCAGTGGAGGGGAGGGGTCGCGTCGCGAAGTGGGAGGTCGGTCGCGGGGTTGAATCCCCACCGCCTGATTTTACGCGAAAAAAATGCGTAACTTGCCCGATTAAAAACATGTTTTGCTAGTGAATTTTAGGAACACGCCCCTACACAAAAAGCTCTGTAAGAAGGGGAAATTAGGTGGGCGGCTGGTAAAACCACCACCAGCCGCCCCTATAGTCGTGTTTTGGCGTAGTGTATCACAGAGTCCGTTAGTTGTCCTGCCGGTCGATGTTTTTTTTAGAAATCGACCGAGGGGGAGAGAGTCCCCACGTGGAATATATTGTTTTAGTTGACTCAATTAGCCAGGAATGGTTACAAAGGTTTCATTTGAAAAACAGCTACTGAATTGCAAGATTATATTGCGCTACATAATGCCGAGCACTTGCCGGTCGATTGTTTCAGGAGACAAAGTAGAATATACAACCCGTGCATGCATGAGCAGTCGCCTCTACCCGTGCATCATGTGCATGCATGAGCAGTCGCCGCGTATCATAGAGTCAGTCAGTCGTCTTGCCGGTCATCACACGCAATTAGTGTAGGCCAGGTCACTAGTACTAGTCGCGTTGGAGTACGGCGTCGCGTCGTCACCATGGGCGGCTGCCGTCGCTGACCTGACGGGAAAATATCCAGCGCATGTACTGTACTTGCTCCGACCAAAATATTATTTCCACAATCTTGCAAAGTTTACTTATATGAGTTTTCATATATAAATAAGTTATAATATAAGACAGAATCAGTTCTACCGGCAGTCCTTAATGAATTAGGGGAAGTGTGTACTAAATATCCGGTTGTTTTAGTCCTTGCAAACAACCAGATTTTCCACATTCACTTACACGGTCTTATAGGTAAATTTACACCATCCTATTACTATATTTACAATGATTTTGTTATTGTAATTTGTTGAACATAGTAATGTAATTTAGGTATTTCTATGGAATGTAAACAAATATACCAAATTTTCAGATAAACTTACAAATTATTTCTATGGGAGGCAGATATCATGTCACAAATTCTTCAGAAATTTTAGAACAAATGCAAATCTCACATGAACAGAACGGGGAATATGGGCGAGCTCTGTCGGAGCTCCATCCTGGCGAACTGCAACACGATGGGCTGCGCACCGGTTGTGGTCCGACATGGGCGGCGGTCGTCCGGCCTGGTGGCGACGCCGGGCGGAGGGAGCCGCTCGGGGCGGACTGGAGAGATGGCGACAGAGGAAGTAGGTGGGGGCAGAGGGGTAGCGGTGCCGCGACCACGCTGGTGACGGCCGCCACTCGGGCAAATTACCCGCTACCCGCCGGATCTAAATACCCGAACTACCCAAACCTGAGCTACCCGATTGCATTTTCGGATAGTAACTTTAGATACCCGAAATTGTTCGGGGTATTCGGGTACTGACTCCCAGTACCCGAATTTACATGTGCTACCCGAAATCCTAATTCAGCCCCAATGCCATAGCCCATAGCTCCCCACTAATCTATCAAATTGTCATGGGCGCCAGGGACGGCTGCGACCGCGTCAGGGACGCCGACCGAGGACGCCCACGCCTGGGCTTGGAAACTATCCCACGGAGAGAGCAGGGAGCCTGGGCCTACGGCTTGGGATCGATGTGAAAGCGAGTAGGCGGCGGCTTGTGAGCTTTGTGAAGGAGGGAGGGGGGATACGATGCCAGCCAAGTTAGATCGTACGGCATATAATCCTGTTGTTTTGATGATTTAAAACAGCCGGTTATCACGTACTCTCTCCGTTCCAAATTATAGTTCACTTTGGTTTTTCTAGATATATTGCTTTTGCTATGCACCTAGTTATACACTATGTCTAGATGCATAGCAAAAAAAAAATGCATCTACAAAAGCCAAAACGACCTACAATTTTAAACGGAGGAAGTAGCATTTCTCTAAATTACAGTCAATCCTCGTGGTAACCCATTTCGTGGTATGTGGAAAGTACCATTCTAAGGTCAGTGGAAAGTCACACTACAACATCTCTTTTAGCCAACGTCACTATCTGAGGCGTTCCTGCAAAACCCCTGATGATGAACCTCTGTTTTTGCGGTGAACCCAAAGCCACAGCACAAGAACCAGAGGAAGACAGCGCACGCGCGTGTGGATGTGGAGTCTGCTCGCCGCTCGGCACGTCGTCCCTGTTGCCGGTGCATCCGCTTCGCCTCGGCCTCTTTCATGATTTCGGGAAGCACGGCCATGTCTCCGCTGCTCCTCGGATTCCTCGTCCTGCTCCTCGTCGCAGGTTAGAATTTGGCGCCCTGTTCTTGCTTGCTCTCTTCTGGTTCGTCAGCTCCCGTGTTCCTCGCGTGGGAGTCGAATTGCGCGTCTAACTGTGGCGATCGCGTCGCGTGTCCTCCTGAAAGGCGAGGTGGCGGTGATGCCCACCGACGCGCAGAGCAGCGGCGGTGGCGACGACAAGGAGGTGCTGATGGAGCTGAAGCGCTTCATGCAGGACAACAACAGGGTGAACCGCGGCGCCTACGACGCGTGGGTGGAGTCAGACGTGTCGCCGTGCGGGTGGCAGGGGGTGCGGTGCGACGAGGCCTCCGGCGCGTCACGTCGCTGGACCTGTCCAGCTCCAGCATCTCCGGCCCGGCGTTCGGCAACTTCTCGCGGCTAACCGCGCTCGCCGAGCTCGACCTCTCCGAGAACACCATCAGCGCGCCCGGCGACATCGGCCAATGCCGTGGCCTTGTGCGACTCAACCTCTCCCACAACCTCATCAACGGCTCGCTGGACCTGTCCGGCCTCACCAGGCTAAGGACGCTCGACGTGTCGGGGAACCGGCTGTCGGGCGCCGCCGCGGCCAACTTCACGGCGATGTGCGCCGCCAACCTGGCTGTTTTCGACGTCTCCACCAACGCTATCACGGGCAATATCACCGGCATGTTCGACGGCTGCGACAGGCTAGAGTACGTCGACCTCAGCTCTAACAACTTCACCGGGCGAGCTGTGGCCCGGCGTCGCGAGGTTCAGGAAATTCAGCGCCGCGGAGAACAAAATCACCGGGAGCGCCCCGCCGCCACGTTCCCGGACGGCTGCAAGCTCGAGTCTTTGGACCTGTCAGCCAACAACCTGACTGGAAGCTTCCCGGACTCCATCGCCAAGTGCGCGAACCTGACGTACCTGTCTCTGTGGGGGAATGGCTTCAACGGCTTCATACCGGCCGGGATTGGGAAGCTCGCCGCGATCGAGACGCTGGTTCTCGGGAAGAACTGCTTCGATCGCCGGATACCGCCGGCGCTGACGAACTGCACGAAGCTTCAGTTCTTGGACATCAGCAGCAACATGTTTGGAGGCGACGTGCAAGAGACCTTTGGCAAGTTTGCGAGTCTGAGGTACCTTGTGCTGCACCACAACAACTACACTGGCGGCATCGTCACCTCCGGCGTGCTCCAGCTACCGCTGCTCGCGAGGCTGGACCTCAGCTTCAACGATTTCACCGGCGACCTCCCTCCCGAGGTGGCTGACATGAACAGCCTCAAGTACCTGATGCTTGCCTCTCCAACCAATTCTCCGGCGCTATACCGCCGGTATACGGCCGCCTCACCGAGCCCAAGCGCTGGACCTGTCAAATAACGACCTCTCTGGCGAGATACCGGCAACCATTGGGAACCTCACGTCGCTTTTGTGGCTGATGCTCGCTGGGAATCAGCTGTCTGGAAAGATTCCGTCGGAAATTGGCAAATGCAGCAGCTTGCTCTGGTTGAACCTGGCCGACAACAAGTTGACCGGGAACATCCCGCCGGAGATGGCAAACATAGGGAGGAACCCCAGCCCGACGTTCGCCAAGAACCGGAACAGTTCCAGCGTGCTCGCCGGCTCCGGCGATTGTCAAGCCATGAAGCGGTGGATCCCGGCGAGCTATCCCCCATTCAGCTTCGAGTACTCCGTCATGACTCGGGAGAACTGCCGCTCCATATGGGACCAAATCCTCAGGGGATATGGCATCGTTCCGGCCTTCATCTCCGGGTACGTTCAGCTGTGCAGGAACCAGCTATCCGGATATATACCTCCGGCGATCGGCGCGATGGAGAACCTCAGCCAGCTCCACCTCGACGACAACCGGCTCACTGGACGGCTGCCACCGGAGATCAGCAGGCTCCCGCTCGTCGCTCTGAACGTCTCCAGAAACGACATCTCAGGCGCGATCCCGTCGGAGATCGGCCGCATTCTTAGCCTCGAATGGTTGGACCTGTCCTACAACAACTTTTCCGGCGAGCTGCCGGGGAGTCTGAGCCATCTCACGGAACTGACCAAGTTCAACGTGTCCTACAACCCACTTCTCACCGGCAAGCGTCCCCACCACCGCCCAATTCGGCACCTTCGATGAGCAGTCCTTCCTCGGCGACCCACTCATTTCATTCGGGATCACAAGCACCGGTAAGCAGACACCTCCGGAAGCTGCGGATGCTCCAAGCCACGGCATGCCCCGAAGAAGCATCACGGTGTGGCAGTTCTCCCCTCCTCACCGCCTTCGTCACCGGCGCCTTCGTGTTCTTCATGGCAAATGTGTTTTTCGAAAATGAAATAGATCGAATGGCTATCATTGTGAGAGGCTTTTGGATTTGATGGCCGATGTTCCTAATTTTTGTGAAATTTCTAGAATTTTTCTGTCTTTCTAGAGTTCATATGAGTAACGTGGAGCCTCTATTAGGGCCTCTAATTAATATTAAATCTGTTCCAAATTATAAGACGTTTTGGCTTTTGTTGACACAAATTAAGGTTTGCACCAACACACCGGTAGGGCTTTGAACGCCCATGAGGTTGCGCTCAACCTGTAATGTGCAGCAAGAACCACAACTTGATCACCCAAACCGATCTAGTGACCGGTAGAAGCGATGTAGATCTTGATTCTCGGCTGAAACGACTTCAGAACGCCCTCCGGAAGGATCCGTCAGGAGAACGCACGCGAAGGATCTCCTAGGACCAGCAAGGGCGCCTAGGATGCCCACGAAATTCGTCGAGAACGTCGCCGGGCAGCAGATTAGGGTTTGGAAAAGGGTAAAAGTGGAGTTAGGGTTTGTGTTTTGACGATTGGATGTAGATGGGATCAAATCGGCCATGAACCTCTCATTATATAGAGGGGGGGGGGTGGTCTTATCCCCTTAGAAACCGCCTTAGATGCGTTCCCAAAAGCAAAACCTTTCCAAAACCGAATAGAAAAGAGATCGGTTCGAATAGATACACACGACACGCTGACACGCATAGGAGCGCCGACGTCCGACGCCATAGGAGCGCGTCCGTAAAGATCGCAACCGCGAGGTGGCGCGCGGACGCCGCCGACCCGAGCGCCGACGCAGGCTACCCGGCGTCCGGGCGCGCCGGACGCAATCCAGATGGGATCGCGCCTCAAGGCCACCGCGGACGGTCCGCCGGTATTGCATAGCGCCGGGCCGCGCGCCTCATGCAAGTCCCGGCGTCCGGCGCTTTGTTATGCCATGATTTGTCGCCTCTTTCGCCGGATTTCTTCTTCCATGCTTGGTCCTACCTTCATGCCTTGGACTATGATTGATCTTGAGGTCTTCTCTTGAGCTTCATAAATTTGACTATCTCTCGAAAATTACCGCGCCTTGGTTCAAGTCATATTTTGGGTGTCAACATATGCCCCCGCTTTGAGGTGAGAGGTGCACGAACCTGAAAACAAGACAAGAAAAACCGAACAACAACGAATGCTCATCATATCGGTTGTCCAGAAACTAAGGGCGATACGGCATCGGCCATTTTTGTTCTAAGGGCGATGCATGCATCGGCCATTGTTTGAGAGAGCACTAGGCCTCTTGCCAAACACTTGGGAAATACTTTTTAAGATATCTCCCGTTAATCGCCTTTGTTTGGCGTTCTCCAGTGGTTGACTCAAGCACATATGAGTTCCCAAAGATTACTTTGACCACTTTGTAAGGGCCTTTCCAATTAGGTGACCACTTGCCAAATTGATTGCTCTTCGTTCCTATCGGTAATATAGTTTGCCAAACTAAATCACCGATTTGGAATGACTTGCTCTTGACTGTTTTGTTGTAGGCTCTTGCAATACGGGCTTTGTCCTTTTCTATCTCCTTTAGAGCTTTAATTCTCTTGTCGGTCACCTCGTCGATATTATCCATCATCAAGTCATGATACATAGTAGGAGATAGATCATTTTGCTTAGCAAATCTGTATGCATCCAAATTGACCTCGACGGGCAACACAGCTTCTTGACCATACACTAGCTCATAAGGAATAACCTTGGTAGCGCCATGCCTCGATATGCGATGAGCCCACAATACTTCCGACAAGACTTCATGCCACCTTCTTGGATGGTCGTCTATCTTCTTCTTGGTAAGCGTGATCAAGGTCTTGTTACTAGATTCCGCTTGACCATTGGCTTGAGCATAGTACGGAGATGAATTGAGCATCTTAATTTTATATGATTCGGCAAAATCCTTTACCTCTTTCGCCATAAATGACGTTCCTTGATCCATAGTTAATGGCTGAGGAATGCCGAATCCATGATGATATGCTCTGTGATGAACTCAATTACCTCTTTATGTGTCATGTTCTTCAAGGGAACTGCTTCTGACCATTTAGTGAAGTAGTCGGTAGCAACCAAGATGAACTTATGCCCCTTTGATGATGGAGGATGAATTTGACTGATGAAGTCTAGCCCCCAACCACGAAAGGGCCACAATTTGATGATAGGATGAAGCATAGCAGCCGGTACTAGCTGAAATATTACCAAACCGTTGACACTCTTCACATCCTTTGTAGTAGCGAAAGCAATCGGCCATCATGGTAGGCCAATAAAAACTAGCCCGTCTCAATACCACTTCTTCTTTGGAGCCGATTGATGTGTACCACAAATGCCTTCATGGACTTCTCCTATAGCCACCCTTGCCTGATCGGTCCCTAGGCATTTGAGCAACAAATCTTCGGCGGTTCTCCGGTAGAGCTCACCATTATGTAAAGTATACTTGAAAGCAAGCCGCCGAATATTCTTGTCAACCTTAGTGCTAGGATCCTGCAAGAAAGACAAAATGGGAGATCTCCAATCTTCTAAATCGGTACTACTATTATCAAGGACAGAAATAGACCGATTTAAGAGAGTCTTACATCGATTCTTTGGATCATGCTCGAAAAACGGTATGACCGATTACACTAATCGGTTGAGCCAACTTTTCGGACTTGAACTCAAAGAAATTAAATCTTCGTGCATCGGCAAATGTTGTAGATGAAAGTATCCTTCCTTCACATCAAAGCCGGATGCCTGTTGAGCAAGCAAGTTTGCTCTTTGCATGAATTTTAAATGCAAATAATTCTCTTCCAATATATAACCGAAGCTCGTTGAGCAAGCAAATTAGCCTTATGATTTTCTTCTCTTGGAATATGCCGAATCTTAAATTCGAAAAACTTACCAATCAAATCAAGGCAAGCATTGAGGCGAGCACGAAGTGATCCATCTAAGCATTGACATTCACCGCGACTTGTTGCACCACAAGTAATGAATCACCAAAAGCCTCCACATGATCATCCCCATAGATTCTAACATGATCAACCCGAATAAAAGAGCTTCATATTCGGTTTTGATTGTTAGTACATTTAAACTCCAATCGGCACGACATAGGATTTTCAGCACCATAAGGATTAACAATAACAATACCAACTCCGGCGCCTCCTTTGCAAACTGATCCATCAAAATATAATCTCTATGGGGTGATAGTGTAATAATCTACCTCATTATCAATATCTATGCTATGCTCAACAATAAAATCAGTAAGGACTTGACCCTTTAAAATTCTCAATGGTTCAAAAGTCAAGTCATATTCAATTAAAGCATATGCCCATTTGCCCACTCTTCCAGAAAGGATTGGCCGATACAACATATGTTTGATGACATCGGCCTGGCATGCTACCGCACATGTGCTTGACAAAAGATAGTGTCTCATTTTGGAACAAGCAAAATATAGTGATAAGCATAATTTCTCAATATGGGCATACCTTGTCTTGGGATCAAGAAGACGACGACCAAGATAAGCAACAACATACTCTTTTCCTTCATCTTCTTGAGTCAAAACAACCCCAATTACCTTATCTTTGGCAAAATAGTTATATAATCGGAAAGGTACTCCCCTTCTAGGTGCACGAAGAACGGGTGGAGATGACAAATATTCCTTTATTTTATCAAATCCTTCTTGTTGCTTTGCCCCCCAAGCAAAATCAGCTTCGTTCTTCAAATTGAGTATGGGGGTAAAAGCAATAATTTTCCCGGACAAGTTAGCAATGAATCTTCTTAAGTAGTTCACTTTACCTAGAAATTTCGCAAATCCTTTTTGCATTGAGGCGCCTGAACTGCCTTGATCTTTTCTATCCTCTTGGGATCAACCTCTATGCCTTTGTCATGAATAATAAATCAAAAAAACTTCCCAGCCGACACTCCAAAGGCACATTTGAGTGGATTCATCTTCAAGCCTTAATAGCGCATTCTCTCAAATACAAGACGCAAATCGGCTACGTGAGAATCATGGGCAGCCGATTTAATGACCACATCATCAATATATACCTCCATAATCACCCCAATTAGATCATGAAAGATTAAGTTCATAGCTCTCGATATGTGGCGCCCGCATTCTTGCGCCCAAAAGTCATGACAATTCACTCAAACAAGCCAACAAATCCGGGACAAATAAAAGCAGTCTTGGATGTATCTTCCTCGACCATAAATATTTGATTATATCCAAAGATTACCATCAAGAAAGCTAATAACTTTGTGTCCCAAAGCATCATTAATAAGCATGTCGGCAATAGGCATAGGGTATTCATCTTTGGGAGTGGCTCTATTTAAATCTCTGAAATCAATGCATACCCTTATCTTTCCTGTCCCTTCTTCTCAACCGGCACAATATTAGAGACCCACTCGCATACCGCATGGACAAATAAATTCCGCTTGAAGCAACCGACAATCTCCTCCTTGATTCGGTCATTGATGGCCGAATTGAAGCGTCTTGGCGGTTGCTTATACGGTCTAAATCCCTTCTTGATAGGAAGCCGATGCTCAACAAGATCTCGGCTTAACCCAGGCATCTCTCTATATAATTCTATGCAAAACAATCAACATATTCCTTGAGAAGCGCGATCAATTTAGATTTATAATCGGCTTTCAAGTTTTGATTAATAAACGCCGGCCGCGAATAGAACCATCCCCAATGTCAACTTGTTCCAAAGGGTCACCCGATGTAAAACCTTGGCCTAACTTATTGAGCTCATCAAAATCATCGATAGCTTCACATGCATCGGTCTTTTCAAATCCGATAATGCTCAAGTCCATGCTTTAACCATTCAAGATTGTCTTCCATTAATAAACAATGTTTATATAATGATATTGAGCCGATTATCTGTCGGCTTCAATGACACAGGTACAAATCCACGCTCATCATAGCTAATGTACTCATAATTGGACAGATCTCTACCTGAAAGACAAGCAAATCCGGACCCTTCAAGCAAAACATCGGTTGTAGCAATCTCAACCGAATTGTCTGCATGAACAATCTCTACAACATCTCCCACCCACTGGATGAGAAATTGGTGCAAGCTAGAAGGAACACACTGATTGGCATGAATCCAATCACGACCAAGTATTAGATCATAGCTACCTTCCACATCGGCGACAAAGAATGTTGTAGCCAAGGTCTTGCTCCCGACGGTCAACTCGACGTTAGCAATACCCTTGGATGGAATTGGTGTACCTCCTCCCACGCCGGTGATGGTCATGTTGGTCCTAATTAGCTCCTCATCCTTGCACCCAAGCTTCTTGAATAGTGAATAGGGCATAAGGTTAACAATTGCCCCTCCATCTACTAGCATGTTACGCACTGGAGTCTCGTTGATGTGCCCTTTCACATGTAGTGGCTTGAGATGTCTAGCTGGCACGGTAGGTTTCTTGAACATAGCATCCTCCACCCCAAATGCCAGCTCTACAGCAGCAACCTCATCATCTCCCTGCCCGATCACATAATAATCAGCGGAGAGAAAGATAGTGTTCATCTCAGCTTGTGACGGTGAAGGCTCATAATCCACCATCTCTTCATCCGGCTCATCTGGCACTTCAATACCGACCATGGCAGAAATAGTAGCGGCAAAGTCCTCAACGCCACCTGCAGAAACATCAGAAACAGCATAAATCGGTTCAACCGACTCGGAAGTCGGCATGTCCGATTCTTGGGTGCTAGCAGCCCCATCAACCGACTTGGTCGATTCAACATTAGGCTCAAACGCCTTAGCTGGTCCCTTTGCCAAGAGTGCCAACAAATCAGAGGCTGGTCTGAACACCTCCTCAACTGGTTTAGCCGATTGCTCCACTATGATTGACTTGACCGATTTAGCAATCGGTTGAACTGCCTTTTTGAGCAAAGAAAGAACTAACTCAGCTTCCTTCCATTTGATTTCTTGGACAATCTCTGGCAAGATAGGTCCTTCCCCCTGAGTAGCAGCCATGCGCTTGAGCATTTTTTGTCGGGCTCGCTGAAGTTTCCTCTTCTGGGTCTTATCAATCCCGACTAGACACCACTTGGGCTGTCGGTACCGAGGATCCACGGGCTTCTTCACATTGTCTTGGGCTTCAGCAACCTCCTCCATGACTTGATCTTTGTCATGTGCTAGATCTTGCCCCCCAATCACAATCGGCTTGTTGACGTCATTTATAGGTGCCGTCATCGAACCGATAATGATAGAAGGTGGAGGAGTGGCAACTAGAGCTGGCTTCACGACCAACTCTACTTTCTTGGGAACATACACCTGCTACATAGGCATCTTCCCTGATTGCTAGAGTGTAAGAGTGTGGGACGTGAGTTCTTCTTTCTTCTCTGCACCGCTAGAGCTCGATTGATTAACCAATCGGCTAAAAATGGTTGGCTTGACTACAGGACCAGCAGCTCCCTCCATCCTGGGCGCTGAAGGATAAGGCACAAACACTCCCTTCGGTCCCCATTGCGGTAGTGGTGTCACCGGTGGTAGTGGTGGCCCCCAACGAGTCAGCCGTGGCCGAGTAACCTGCACAGAAGAAGACAAATATGGTGGAGTCATAGCCAATTGCTTGTTCTTAGCCTCTTTGCGCTTTGGAGGCGATGACTCTCTCTTCTTGGCTGGCCGATTCTCAGAATCGTCCTTTTGCTTCTTATACTTTGCCAAAAGCCAATCAAATGTGCATTGAGGCTTCACAAATTGCTTCTTCGGTTTTGGCTCATTGGTTTTCCACACTCCAACCTCCGGTTTCAGTGGAATGAAAGACTTAAGGACATGCACTCTGGAGGAAGAAGAACTACTGGACCCAGCAAGATTGGCTGAGTCAACCGAAGTAGTCGGCTTGGCCGCCTGAGGTGACCCGGTCTGGCCGATTGAATCAATCGGCTTGACCGGCTGGTACTGCTCCTGCGCGCCATCATCTGGACCGACTGGGATAGTTGACCTTGCTGGCCTGCCTTGTGCCGCTCGCCCATCTAGCCATGCTTGATGCCGCAATGCCTGCACCGAGCTTGCAATAATAGTGAGCTTAGTTTTGCCTTCTTCGCTTTTTTACGCCAACACTTGCCGTCCCAAATTCTTTGGAGCATTCGGTACGGGGCGTGGCTCGCCGGATCATCGCTCTTCCCTTGAGCGGTAGCGAGCATGCTCGGACGAATCAAGATAGCTGGTGTCTTGGCTTCAACCACGCTTCATGTGAGCTGGAAAAGGATTATTGTCTAGCCGCATATCGGTAAGACTCAATCGTCCCTCATTAAGAGCCGATTGGACCTCGCCGACGAAAAGACATTGCAATCGTTAGTTGCATGAGAAAAAGAATTATGATATTTGCAATAAGCTATTTTCTTTAACTCATCTGCAGAAGGCAAAACATAATTAATCTTAATGCATCCGATTTTTAATAACTCATCAAAAATACGGTCGCATTTAGACACATCAAAAGTAAACTTTACTTCTTCATTCCGATTCTTATGATTCGGCTTGAGTGAAGGGCAAGTTACTTGTTTGTTCTCAGCTGGCCATCGAATTTCAGCAGCCAACACATCTCTACTCTCATCGTCCGATGAAGAATAACCATCGAGTGTATGCACATTAGCACGATGAGAGCGATAATTGCTGTCACGAGACTCTTTAAGGCACGATTCAACCGAAACGGCCTTCTCTAGCAATTGATTGCAAGTAGCAAATTGACAATATTCAAGCTTTTCTCTAATGCTAGATTGAAGTCCCGCAAAGCAAAAGTCAATTAAGTCCCTTTTAGAAATTTGTAAATGAAAACATCGGCTTTTAATTTCTCTAAATCTTTTTGAAAAAGTCAAGGACGGATTCATCGCGCCCTTGTTTAACCGATGCAAGATGGGACAATCTAGTTTCTTGGACACCATTATAAAAATGAGCATGAAATTTTTCTTCTAATTCGGCCCAAGTACTAATGGAACAACGGGGTAAAGATGCAAACCATGAAAAAGCTGTACCAGTAAGAGATAAAGGAAAATTACGAACTTTCATGTAATCTAAGGTACTAGCAGTCCCTAGTTGTGCAAGATACATACTAACATGTTCCATAGTAGTTTTACTATCATTACCACTAAACTTCGAAAATCAGGTACCTTCCACCCCGGGGTGCCTCTAAATAGTCAAGAGCAGAAGGATATGGCTTTTGGTACGCAGTTGTAGTGGGTGTGATGCAGACTCCCAAGCTCTCCTCTAAAGATTTGGAAAAATCTTCTCTAAACTGAGCTAAAATGCGGTCAAACTCGGTACTAGGATTTCCTGTATTCAAGTTTTGATTGAGCATAGGGTTTTGGCTTGGAGGCTTCGGTGGATTTGGTGGAATATTATGCCCCCCTGTCGGGTTTGGCAAAATGTTATGCACCCCCGAAGCTCTAGAGGCCTCATGATCGGTTCTTAACGGTTGTGGAACCGATCTTTGATGATTGACAAATGTACTAGCCCCACCAGGACCGGTTCTATCGGTGAAAGCCGAAGGAGCCGATTGTGGTTGGCCAATAGGTGGTTGAGTCCTTTGTGATTCACCGAAATTTAAAGGCATGCCAAATTCAGGTTGAGGTTCTACACCCGATTGTGAGTTATCGGTTGGAGAACCTTCTAACAATTTTAGACGAGAATCTAATGAACCAGTTAACTTTGTAATTAAACCTTCCATAGCAGTTTTCTAGTCAACTAGCATCTTTGCATAATCGGCATGCGTAGGATATGTATCATCGAATTTGGGTAGAGTGTCTTCAGGACTTATCTCCTTAGGCGCAGGGGGTTCCCCGTAGACAGGCTCCATGTATTGAGTGACTCGATCATGCCTATCCTTGCAGCAACTCAGCATGAAGGCGTGTGCGACGGCTTCCATCTTATCCTGGAGCTTCTTCTTCAGATCTTTAGGGAGCTCCTCTATAGACTCGGGACGCCGTATATTGCTCTGGTGCACCTCGGATTGCTTGTTGGCACCTTCTCCGTCGGCCATAGCGCTGGTCTCAAGATTGAATTGGAGTTGACGCCTTGTGTTCCCCAGCGGAGTAGCCAAAAAGTATGTTGACACAAATTAAGATTTGCACCAACACACCGGTAGGGCTTTGGACGCCCACGAGGTTGTGCTCAACCTGTAACGTGCAGCAAGAACCACAGCTTGATCACCCAAACCGATCTAGCGACCGGTAGAAGCAATGTAGATCTTGATTCTCGGCTGAAACGACTTCGGAACGCCCTCCGAAAGGATCCGTCAGGAGAACGCACGCGAAGGATCTCCTAGGACCAGCAAGGCCGCCTAGGATGCCCACGAAATTCATCGAGAATGTCGCCGGATAGCAGATTAGGGTTTGGAAAAGGGTAAAAGTAGAGTTAGGGTTTGTGTTTTGACGATTGGATGTAGATGGGATCAAATCGGCCATGAACCTCTCATTATATAGAGGGGGGGTTGGTCTTATCCCCTTAGGAACCGCCTTAGATGCGTTTCCAAACACCAAAACCTTTCTAAAAACCGAATAGAAAAGTGATCGGTTCGGAATAGGTATAGCCCGACGCGGACACGCAAGCGCCGACGCTGGCCATAGGAGCGCCGGACGCGGCCCGACGCCATCATCGACGCGTCCGTAAAGACTGCAACCGCGAGGTGGCGCCGGGCGCTGCTGACCTGAGCGCCGGACGCTGGCGCTACCTGGCGTCCGCGCGCGCCGACGCAGCCGGACTGCGCCTCAAGGCCACCGCCGGACGGTCCGCCGGTATAGCGCCGGACGCGCCTCGTGCAAGTCCTGGCGTCCGGTGCTTGTTACGCCGTGATTTGTCGTCTCTTTCGCCGGATTTCTTCTTCCATGCTTGGTCCTACCTTCATGCCTTGGACTATGATTGATCTTGAGGTCTTCTCTTGAGCTTCATAAATTTGACTATCTCTGAAAATTACCGCGCCTTGGTTCAAGTCATATTTTGGGTGTCAACAGCTTTTCTAGATACATTGCACATAGTGTGTATCTATGTGCATGTCAAATACGACGTATCTAGAAAGAAAGCATCGCCGCCGGGGCGCAGTGAAGATGTTGTTCCCGGATGGCTCTCTCGCTCTCTCCCCCGGCGCTCCCCCACCCCGGTGCCCCTTCCCTCGCCGGTGACGACTGCTGCTGGTGGCGGCCATGGTGATTTCTGAGCTAAGTCCCCTGTCTCTCCCTCGCGCCTCCCTGAGTGTTCGCTTCTGGTGGTCCTCTCATTTGTTTGCTGTTCCTCTCGGTTGGTTGTTCTTTCCCCTGTTGGATTGTTGGCCATGGGCGAGGCTGAGTTCCCCTGCTCGCTGCTGGATTTTGAGGTGGGAGAAGATTTTGAGCGTGATCTCTTCAGATCGACTGGCAGAAAGGTCCATGATTCTAGGGATCATTCCCCTGGTTTTCTTCTCCTGGCAACTTTCAGAAGACATCTGTTTCAGCTCAATGAGTGATCGGTGGCTCTGACACTGGAATCCTGTCTCGGTGGTATTGCTGAAGATTTTCAAGTTTCCTTTCAGAGTGATAACCACTTTCGATTTTTTGTTTCCTGCAAAACGGTGGGTTTTCAGATCTATAATCTGAGGCGTGTCATTGGGCGCTCTTTTGATGTTTACTTTCATCTTTGGAGCAATGGTGCTCCTCACTAGGAGCGTGAAAAAAGATTGTGGGAAGCTGAAGAAGCTAAGCTTTGGACTGAAGCATTGTCCAGAAGGCAGAAGCGTGATGCCAGAAAAACTTATGTCAAGAAAGTGCACTTTGCCAAGTCTCTCGTTCAAAAGTCTCCTGTTGTTAAATCTAAGCCTCCAGAGGCTAAGCAGTTCATTAGAGTTGGTTCTTTTAACATTGATCTTTTTGGATGTTCATCTTCGTCTGATAAGCCCAAGAGCATTCTCAAGAACGTTCAAGAAATTCAGCCTTCGCAGTCAAGCCTTGTTGATTTTTCCGTTGGGAATCTTAGTGAAGGCAAAAACTGCCCCCGTTCAGAGTTGATGTATTCAAATTTCAAATCTAGGGATTTCTTGGTAATTAAGGAGGTGATTAATCGTGCTTGCCGTCTTGGGGCCTGCACCCGGTGTTTCAGCTCCTCTCACAACAGGTTTAATTGCTGTTCGGTGCTTCGTTGCGCGAGTTGCTTTAATTATGGACACAAGTTCAAATTCTGTCGTTTGAAATCCCAGCCCCATGTTTGCTGGAGGCCCAAAAGCTCCTGGTGTGAACATGTTTTTAGGGCAGCCCAAGAGACGAGTCTGAAATACCAACCGGCAGTCATCAACAGTATTTCTCCCCCAAATCCTACTGCGAACAAAGAAAACCCTCCTCGCGTCACCACCCTCTCCCACCTCAAAGCCAACGTCGACAGCTCCGGCGAGGAGCATTGCTCTGTTGGGTGCGAGCAAGCAGGCGACGACGACATGGCCAACTTCGCTGTCAATCCGGCGCCCTTTGTGCCGAAGGGAATGGAGGTCGAGGATTGGGCTCGCCCGGCGCGTGGCAGAATCGTCATCAGCGGTAACCCTCCTCGTCACCATGAGGATTATGCCATTGTTACTATGCGTCCCCTCCACAACAAGATCAGTTATATGAAGCGATGGAAGAAGTTGTGCAGTATTTTGAGGATGAGCAGCGTGTCAGAGTTCTGTCTAGTTGTTTGAGTCCCCTGGGTCTTTGTCTTGTAAAATTCCACTCTCCGGTGTCTAGGCAGATCATGGTGGATCTTAGCCCCTTCCAACTAGATGTTGTTCGTGAGCTTGATCGAGGTGGTGGAGCATGACAGGGGTCTCAATTGGAGAAACTGCCCGTTCACCAGGACTTGCTGGGTCATGTTCCTTGCCTTCCCGCTTGATTTTCAGACTCGTGACATCATCTCGCAGGCTATGGGGTTTTTTGGTACAGTCGCCACTTGGGCCAACAATGCTAGGTGCAAATCTCTAGACTTCTTTTGAGGTGCAAGGTCACTTTCATGAGCAGGATTCCAAGAAGTCTGGTGATCTGTGAAGGAAGTCAGCTCGGGGATAATGGCTCTTCTTGGACTGTGCCTGTCTTTGTCCTGAACAGTCAACAGAATGATAATTTTGCTGCAGATGAAGATCAAATACCCCCCAATGGTAACCCTCACCCTATCAACCCTCACTTCCTGAATGTTGAGCCTCCCATTGGAAACCCTTTTCCTAGTTTTTTTATGATGTGGGAGATCTTAATGAGGTGCAGCAGGCTGATGAAGATGAAGGCTGGGAAATGCCCCCACCACCTCCTGCCAATAATGCTGGTTGGGGGCCCTGGCTACAGCAAGAAGGAGAGCTTGTTGGTGATAATGAATTAGCTGTTGTGAACAACTTGGCAGATGCAGTGGTGGCTAATGCTGTGGCTAATGGTTTGATGCAGCACCCTGATCAGCCTCAGGAAAGCCACTCCATCAGTAGTGAAACCAGTGCTTTCTACAGAGCTAAAGGCCCTCCCATCACTTTGGAACTGCCTCTTCCTACTGACAGAATCACTACTGATAGGACTTTGGTGGTTGCAAATTCAGTCCCACAAAACTTTGACAATGACTATCTGATCAGAGAGTTGGCAAACAGAGTTGGGCTGTTTCCTGAATTCGGCCTATCTCTTTCTGTAGAGATGCTTCTTGAGAATCTGGCCCATAGGGCCCAAATCACTAGTCTGCACTTGCCTATGAAGAACCCCATTCCTGCTGGGAGATGGAATCTAGTGGCTGATAACTTTGTCCTTGATCCTTGGATGCTTAGAGTGGACAATCCCACCTGGGGCAACAATGCTGAAGCTACTACTTCCTCGGGAGACAGGAGGCCTAGACTGGAGCTTATCATATGGGATCAACACTCAGAGGTTTGTTCCTATGATTGAGCCCAGTCCTGTTGAGCTGTTGCCTGATGACCATGCTATGGTTATTTATAATCAAGACTTTGCTCTGAAGCAGATCCTTAATAACCTGCATCCTCTGGAAAGCAACACTGTTGTTCAAATGCCTGAACATTTCAAAAGTCCTCACTTGCATCCTGGGGAGGACATGCAGGTTGATTCTAATTTGGTCCTAGGGGACATTGTTGATGCTGACATGTCTGACAGTCTGGTCACCCCTACTACCTCCACATTAGTAGAGGACAGACTTTCCATCTAGGAGCTTTAGTCCCAGCCATTTTTGAGCCTGGGACTAAAGAATATATTAGTCCCAGTTGGTGCCTCCAACCGGGACTAAAGTCCCCTGCCCAATGGCTACACCTGCAGCTTTTGCAGGGTGGTTTCCTTTAGTCTCGGTTTGTAGTTCAAACCGGGACTAGAGGTGATCCTCTAGTCCCGGTTATAGTTTCCAGCCGGGTCCCAAAGTTTCTAATCCCGGCTGGTGGGTCTAACCGGGATTAGTGATGGAGCTGTAGTCTGGGTTGGAAACACCAACCGGGACTAAAGGTCCCAGGATATAGGCCACCTTTCTTCCACCCTCAACCCGAGCCATTTCCAGTACTCTATTCTTGCTCGTCACCTGCTCTGCTGCTGCTGCTGCCGTCTCCGGCCATCTCCGATTTCTTCGAGTCCTACATCCATTATTCGGTTCTAAAGGTTACCAACTTCATCCTCTCATGTTTCATCACTATCATTTCTCATTTTATTGTCTAGAATAGTTCAATTTGAGTTTTTTTAGAATGAGAAATAGTGGTGGATTTTTTTTCTTGAAATATAATGTACCGCATTTGAGAAAAAAAAATCACTTGATAGTTTGCATATCTTGATGAAGCTAGCTTATAGTAGTTCATCAAAACTGGATTTCACCTTTGCTTGCTAATATATATGCTTAGCTATAATAGAGAAATTTAGGGTGCTTTATATATATAGTTCATGACTTAGAAAATGAGAAATTTATAGTAGTTGCTGAAAAATGAGTATAGTGATCAAGTATGACGAGCTGTTTCCGATTCCTCGAGCTCCCATGGAGTTTCCTAAGCAACTGAGGCTGGACCTCCCTCTCATTCCATGCGGCATCTGTGACAAGAAGATCGTGTTGGAGTACCGAGTGAAAAAGGAGGGTCCCAACAAGGGTCGCATCTTTTACACGTGTCCGGATCACAAGGTGAGTTGTTTTTTGGTCATGTTATTCAGCTATGGTTTGTATCCATTTTTCGTGATGATTTTGATTAACGTTTCTCATTTGATGTTATAATTTCAGTGGGACGACACTGGATCATGTAGCGGTTGGTACTGGGAGGAAGAGTATGTTAAGCATGTCGCAACATATCATGCAAAGCAGACGGCTAAGGCAGCAGCTAAGATGGCTGATGATACTGCAAGAAGTGTGGATGATGAGGCACTGAGCCAGCAGAAGAAGCCCATCGATGATTTGGCTGTTTTAGTTGGAATTGTTCGCGAAATCTTTTTTCTGTTGAAGTGCATTGTAGGTTTAATTTGTTTAGTGCGACATGGGATTCTGTACATTGTATCTAGGCTTGAATAAGTAAAATGTTTTAGAGTGAAACAGCTGTGTATCTACTTGTTGGGATCATGTGTTATATGGGTTATTAAAAGTTTTTGATGTGTTTATGTCCTATAGTTAATGCAGATATGAACCGACAATGGATGTACGACGTTGATCGCCGCTCCCCAGAGTTCATTGCGGGCGTGCATGATTTTATAAATGTGGCCAAGGCAAACATGAAGAATGGTTTCATATGCTGTCCATGTGTCCAATGCAAGAATGGACACCTATTTACGTGGGGTTTCATGCCAAACTATATTTGTTGGACTAAGCATGGAGAACGCGGTGTTATAATGGAAGATGGTGAAGAAGAAGGGGATGACGAAACGAGATCCTTCATGGTTATGCCGAATACAATGCCTTTGGTGATACTGCAATGGGGGAAGCTGATGAAGAAGAAGAGAGAGCGGAGGCGTAAGATGACGAGCCAGTGATGACCTTGCGAAGGCCATCCGTGATGCCCATAGAGATTGTGAAACTGAAAAGGAGAAGATCAAGTTTGAACGCATGCTAGAGGATCACAAGAAATTCCTATACCCGACTTGTGAAGGTGGACAAAAAAAATTGGGTGCTACACTAGAATTGCTGCAATGGAAGGCAAAGAACGGTGTATCAAACAAGGGATTTGGGGAGTTACTGGTTATCCAAAAGAAGATGCTACCGAAATATAATGAATTGCCAACCACCACATACGAAGCAAAACAGGTCCTTTGCCCTCTGGGATTAGAAATCCGGAAGATACATGCTTGTCCTAATGACTACATCCTCTACCGTGGAGAGGAGTACGAGAAATTGGATGAATGCCCAGTATGTCATGCATCGCGATATAAGATTAGTCGAGATGATGATGTTCATCAGGGCACTGAACGTCCCAGAAAGAGAATCCCTACCAAGGTCATGTGGTATGCTCCTATAATACCACGCTTGAAACGTTTGTTCAGAAACAAAGAGCATGCAAAATTGTCGTGGTGGTAGAAAGAAGACCGTAAGGTAGATGACAAGTTGAGACACACTGCCGATGGGTCGCAGTGGAGAACAATCGACAAAGAGTTCCCCGACTTTGCATCAGACCCAAGAAACCTAAGGTTTGCTTTAAGTACAGATGGCATGAAACCTTTCGGGGACCAGAGCACCAGTCATAGCACTTGGCCAGTTAATCTATGTATGTACAACCTTCCTCCGTGGGTGTGCATGAAGCGGAAGTTCATTATGATGCCAGTGCTCATCCAAGGCCCAAGGCAACCTGGCAATGACATTGATGTGTATCTGAGGCCATTGGTTGAGGAACTTCTACTTTTGTGGAAAAGCGAAGGCGTACATGTGTGGGATGAGTACAAACAAGAAAATTTCGACCTGCGAGCCTTGTTGTTCATTACAATCAATGATTGGCCTGCTCTTAGCAATCTTTCAGGACAGTCAAACAAGGGATATAATGCATGCACACACTGTTTCGATGACTTGAAAGGTATATTTTTGAAAAAATGTCGTAAGGTCGTGTACTTGGGCCATCGTCGGTTTCTTCCTGCGAATCACCCCTTAAGAAGAAAAGGCAAGCATTTTCAAGGTCGCGCACTCCACCGACCAAGCCTCATCAATCGAATCGGTGAGGATGTACTCAATATGGTCAAGGATGTGAAAGTAGTCTTTGGAAAAGGACCTGGCAGCGAACCTGTTCCGAACGATGCCAACGGACACGCACCCATGTGGAAGAAGAAGTCCATATTTTGGGAGCTACCCTACTGGAAAGTCCTATAGGTCCGTAGCGCAATCGACGTGATGCACCTGATGAAGAATCTTTGTGTCAACCTGCTAGGCTTCATGGGCATGTATGGGAGGCCTAAGGACATGCTAGAAGCATGACAAGACCTACGCCATTTGAAAGAACGAGACAACCTACTTCCAGAGAAGACAGATGATGGGGTCATTACTTACGTCCAGCCAGCTACACTCTTAGGAAAGAAGAGAAGGAAAGCATGTTTGAATGCCTAAGCAACATCAAGGTGCCATCTGGATTCTCATCAAATATAAAGGGTATAATAAATGTGCCAGAGAAGAAATTCCAAAACTTAAAGTCTCATAACTGCCACGTGCTTATGACACAATTGCTTCCTATTGCATTGAGAGGGATTCTACCACCAAATGTACAATTAGCCACCATGAAGCTATGTGCATTCCTCCACGCAATTTCTCAAAAGGCAATCAATCCAATGGAACTAGGTAAGCTATAGAAGGACATTGTTCAATGTCTTGTCAGCTTTGAGTTAGTGTTCCCGCCATCCTTCTTCAACATCATGACACACCTCTTAGTTCACTTGGTCAAAGAGATTAGTATTCTTGGTCATGTGTTCCTACACAACATGTTCCCCTTTGAGAGGTTGATGGGAGTCTGTTGGTATAAATTAAATGCACATAATAAAGATAAAGATATCCGCAAGCACACAGATAGAAATACCGTTGTAGCACTTCACCAAAAGATGAACTCCTGGTTTTAAATATTGAACCCAAAGGAACAGTAGGTGAATAAAACTAGCGTTTACCCAATGCACTTCACAATCATAGCACTTAAGAAACTAGCTAGACTAGGAGATAACTTCGGCTTTCTAATTCTAACCTCAATAAACCTCAACTTATTTATTCTATCGTGGACGCTAATCCTTAATAAAGTAAGACGAAATTATTTTACTAAGAACAGACAAAAGCCTACCATTCACCTCTTGGCGGGAAGTGGGCTACAGAGGATTCAATAAAGCTATAAAGTCACCTTTATGATACTACCACTAATTTCAAGCCAAAGGGGGCATTCACAAATAACCCTAGTCTAAGCACCTCGCTTACACTAGAAATTACTCCTCTAATCTCGAGCAACCAAGATCAAAGTACTCAAATAAGAGTTGCAAACTTGAAGAATAAATAAATCAAAACTTACTTTAATTATGAAGTCGAATACCAGATAATCTCATAATACAAGCTCCTCTCGCGAAGAGAATGATCCCGTAGAATACAAGAGAGAAGATCCGACAGGCCGAAAATCCTCCGAAGCACTCCTTACTTATCTCTCGATTTCTAATAAACTTGATTGCTAATCAAGGTTCGTAGTAGCTAATCTAGAAGTGGCTAGCTCTAATCATGGAGATCTTGACTTCTCTAACCCTAGAATTCTAGTAGAAGAACTAGAATGAATTCTGAATAATGAATTAGGGTTTCAGGGGTAGCTCTGCCCTTGCTTATATAGCCTCATAGGATGAATCTCAGCCCTTGGATCAAACCAACTTGATTGGATGGCTTAGATTGAATCTCTAGGTCGGTTGTGGGAAGGTTCCAGAAGCAGGACACGTGGATCCTCAAGGCCAGGCCGCCCGGCCCCACATGTCAGGCCGCCCAGCCCCACATCATGGCATGTGGCCCCCTGGCTTGCGCGAGCTGTCTTCTTTTGCCTTTTAAGTCCCTGGAATTTCTACTAATCCTTCTGTTTTGATCTTTTTCTCTAGTTTCTCTATTTCTCCTCTTTTCAGCTCTTTTCCAGTCTTTTCTGAATTTTTCCTGCAAAACTGTGTGTACACCAAAACTCGTGGAAATCATTAGAAACAATAATATTTTAGTAGCATTCACCCCATGATTGATAGCATTTTTAATAGATAAAAATAGATGTTAACTACCATCAACAGAGTCCTCAAGAAATATGTTCGCAATTGTGCTTGGCTAGAAGGAAGCATCGCCAAGGGCTATGGAACAGAGGAGGCCATTGAGTTCTATATTGATTTTATACCTGACCTCGACCCTATTGGTGTTCCTAAATCATGGTACGAGGGGACATTAACTGGAAAGGGTACACTAGGGAAGACACCACACGTCGGCATGGGTGACGATGATTGGCGTAAGGCACACTACACAGTACTCCAAAACTCTAGCTTGGTGCAGCCATATATCGAGATACAGAAGGAGATACTTCGATCAGAATTTCCAGAGAAGACTAAAGACTAGATTGAGCGTAAGCACTTGAGTCTATTTAGCGCTTGGTTACGAAACAAATTTCATGGCGATGAGACTATTGATCTGCAACTGTACTTGTTGGCTAGGGAACCATCTTGGAATGTCCAAACATACAAAGGGTATGAGATAAATGGAAATACATTCTACAACATAGCCCAAGATACAAAGAGCACCAACCAAAACAGTGGTGTACGCTTAGATGCCGTAGACACAAATGGGATTAAGGAAAGATATTATGGCCGCATAGAGGAGATATGAGAACTAGACTATGGTCCTAATTTCAAGGTCCCGTTGTTTCGGTGCCAATGGGTGAAGGGCGGAGGAACAACTGACTTTCAATATGATATGATAATTGTGGACCTCAACAATCTTGGGTACAGAAGCGACCTGTTCGTCTTAGCCAAGGATGTGAGTCAAGTGTTCGATGTGAAGGACATGGCCAGCAAACCGAAGAAAGGGGAAAACTACACCAATAATGAGCCAAAGCGCCATATAGTTCTTCCTGGAAAAAGAAACATTGTGGGAATTGAGGACATGACTGACATGTCAGAGAAGACTATGAAAAGAATGAAGAGGTTCCGCCATTCAAAGTGGACAGTGACCCAACTATCCTGGTAAATAATGAAGACAATCCATGGTTACGACAAGATCATAACCAAGGAACATACGTCAGGAAAAGATTTGTTGCTGTGGCAGCTTGATATATTGTGATCGATGTATTTGAAAACTATTATATTATTCTATAATAATTGATAAGATTTTTAGCTACGAGATCGATTTGACGATATGTGGAGAATGTGTGATGTAGGACCAAATGATCTGCGTTCAGAAGACGCGAAAACTATTTTCCTGTTCAAGAGCAACAATTTTAATGATTTCGATTGACATATACATTTTTGCATGGTCAAAATTATTTCCGCTATATCAAATATTTGTATGATAAAACAAAAACATTTATGTTAACAATTATCCTTGTGTACATTAATGCAAAACCAGGCCTAGAACTTTTTTTATATTTTTTAGCTAGTATTTTATTTACTACGATTTTAACAAATCTCTGTATATTACTATATCAAAAAAATAAATAAATCACCCTGTACATTTGGTTATGGCGGGAAGCCAAAACGCAGGTCACCTTTTAGTCCCGGGTGGATCTACCACCCGGGACTAAATGGGCTGAATTTTGGCGGCCTGCCAAAATTTTACCTTTAGTCTCGGGTCCAAGTTACCACCCGAGACTACCTTTAGTCCCGGGTGAAGCTATAACCGGGACTAAAGACCCTTTAGTCCCGGTGGTGGTTTCACCCCGACTAAATGTCATTTTTAGATGAAACTGCTGACCGCCGCTTCTACTTCCTCATTTCCCCTTTCTCTCCACCGCGTGCCGCCAAGCCCCTAATCCCCCGTCGCCGCTGCTGCCGAACCCCGCGCCGTCGTCGGATCTGCAGTGCCGCCCTCATCACCGACGCCTTTCGTCTCACCTGCGCCGGCCACCATACCATCGGCGTCATCATTCGTGCCGGCCCTCCACGCCGCCCTAATCCGGCCGGCACGGCCGCCGCCTCCTCTCGCCCGCGCCTTCGTCGACCACTCCGGTCCCCCCGCGAGCCCTAGTCAACTTCGCCCGGCGCCTCCCATCGCCCGTCGACCACGCCACCCCCCGCGCGCCTCCCTCGACGCCGTCGTCGGCCGTGTACGGCGCCGTCCCCGACGCGTCAACTTCCCCACCACCCTCAGCGCCGTCTACCGGGCCCTCGTCGACCTCGACCGCGCCTCTGTCGCCGTCGACCTCGCCCAGCGCCAGCGCGCATTTCCCGCCGCCATACGACCTCCCCACACCCATCCCCCATCGCCACCGTCAACCTCGACCGCACCTCCACTCACGCACGCGCCGTCGACCCTACATCGACGCCGACCTCGCCCACACCTGCCTTCTTCGCCGCCCGGCGACCTCGCCGCCCACTTCGGCGCCCCGGCCCAATCCGGTTCTCGGTAGAATGCACTTATATTAATTATTGTTTATTTTTTTGTCTTACAATTTAAATGTGACATAACTTACATGAAATCTGATCTGATTAGCAATGTATTTATAGCTATTCTAAAAAAGCATTCCAACAGCTTGTTTATTTTGTTTTCTATTTTTCTATGCTAGCTATATCTTGTTTTCCAACTTAGCTATATATGGTTTTCACTCATGTTGTATATGTATATAGACCAATTGAAATGGACAATCCGTCGAGGAACGATGACGACATGTTGAATGACGAACAAATGTTCAAATTGATCCAAGAAGGCACAACTGGCAACGTTGTAGATAATCAGATAGGGGATGAGGATAACCCTCAGCAAGGACTAATCCCTCAGCAACAAAGTGCTAGCGCGGTATATATTGTGTACATTAAATAAATGTTGCATACTTATGTTGCCCAACGCATCTCTTACATATGTATAAAATTGGCCTCCGCATCTCTTATATATGTATAAAATTTAAAATAATTTGTTTCCATTGCCTATAAAAGGAGCCCTCCACATCAACGACGACCACGACGAGCAGTAAAAGAATACGAGGAGTCACTAGGCCATATGATGGCCACTTCTCAATCATAGAAGTCAATCCTTTAACCGAAGAAGTGTTGCAGCCAACAGCTAATGCTAAGAAATTTATAAACCACTGTGGGGTTCTTGTTAGGGATAGACTTTTGGTTAGCACCCGTGAATGGAAGATGTTGAAGAATGCTCAACATATCAGTTATGTTTCTAAAGCCGAGAAGGATGCTCTTTGGCTTGATGTCAAGGAGCATTTCAGTCTACCAGAAGGAGTTGACGAAGAACTAGTAAAAAGCTGGGCTCTTGGAAAGATGGCTTGTGCTTTCCAAACCTGGAAGAAGAAATTGTACCGCGACTATGTCTCGAAGAATATAACTCCAAATTTTGACAGGAACGACAAGTACAAAAAGTTGAGGGATGTGTGGCCAGAGTTTGTTGAGTACAAGAAATCGGAAGAGAGTGAGAATCGGATCAGAAGGAACAAGGAGAATGCGTAGAAAAAAAATACCATCATAGAGCAGGATCAGGTGGCTACATGACAGCCATTCCAAAATGGCATAGAATTGAAGAAGATTTCCTTAACAAAGGGATCCTTCCAGACACATACCATTGGCCCGAATGATCTAAGAATTGGTTTTTTGCACGTGGGGGATCATTGGATGAAGCCGGGCATCCGGTTTATGGCGGGGCACT
The DNA here is from genome assembly GCA_015847255.1 of Hyparrhenia diplandra. Lineage (NCBI taxonomy): Eukaryota > Viridiplantae > Streptophyta > Magnoliopsida > Poales > Poaceae > Hyparrhenia > Hyparrhenia diplandra. Next base: position 13,303 of record JADLZK010001568.1, on the reverse strand, counting down.
TGCACCCGCGGCAGATAGACTACTCCAAGTTATGGTAGCTTCTGCCAAAGGTGAATTTGTGGCCAACCACGAGAAGGATGAGCTGACATATGCACTCGGGAATAGCGAACACCCTGGACGAACTCGAGGCAAAGGAATGGTTTCGTGGCGGGGTGGTTTCCCTGATGACATTGTTGACGGTCGTTAACGACATATTTTTACCGTCAACATTCTACCACTCAGGGGTGAAACTAAACCTTTTTATACTCATATACATTTATTATTGACATATTTCCACTTGTAGTGCACAAATAACTATTTTGCAGGAATTACACAGATACAAGTGGAAATTGTACCAAAAAGGCGCCTCCCTGGAAAGCGTAATTCAGAACACATCCAACCCAAGGGAGAAAAGACCCAACACGACGCAACCTGGGCCAGCAACCGACACCACGCAACATTTCAGGCCCAACACCGCGCACCCACCGAGGCCCAGCCCGAATGGAGCCCGGCCTGGCACGCGCGCGCCAACCCTGAGGCGGTTCGGGCCCATCTTCGGCGTGGCGGTTCCATCAATTCTCTAGAGGGCGGTGCGGTCGGTCGGTCGCCGGTTCAGTGCACCTAGACGCCAGTAGGAGGTCGGTTTGGTGTAGATTTAGCACTTAGCCCCCTCCTTCACTTGTATAAGTAGCCCCCCTCTCTCCCTCTCTCAACACACACCACTCTCAATGAGCTCTACCTCACTCACTACCTCACTCTCCACTCTCCACCTCTCTCCACTCCACACTTCTTCTTCTTCTTCTTCTTTGGCTAGTTTTGGAGTAGAAGCTACAAAGGAGGGCTTGTCTCCTTAGAAGAAGAGCTTTGGTAATATATCTACCTTATAGAGAATTCTTCTTATTGAAAGTCCTTATTCTATTATCTTGGCCTAACATTTGAATTAGAGTATAGTCATGATCATGTTATAGTCTTGATGCATGAACTAGTATATAGTTTGAGTGTCTTGATCTTGACATGTTCATACTTGTTCTTCATACATCACAATGCTAATATGATTATAGATGGGTTAACGGTTCGTTGTTCCTTCGGGTTTGCTTATGTTCTAGTCCGTCCATCCGTAGGGTGGGGATCCTGGGGGGACATAAGTAGTTGTCATGTATGCGGGCATGGTGCCCGGATGCCTGATGGCCATCGAATATGACGGCATGCCACGGTTGAGGGGGTAGGCGGCTGGGTTGTGACAGCCTTGTCCGTCCTTTGTAATCCCCCCACGTGTGTATCGTTGTGTAGGAGTTCGTAAATGCCTCCCTTAAGGCCGTATGGTCGCGGTGGTCTCCCTATTAACCTAGACATAACCATTCTTATATCATGTGCATTTTGTGATACTAACTATATTCATTTATCCTGGCCAAGACTAGAAACATTAACATACTCCATAGGATTATTCTTTTATTCATTCTATTTTCTTTATCCTTTTGAGGTATCTCCATGAGTGTGTGTCACACTATCTTGAAAACCAATATGTTTACCCCTGTGTGACAAGTTGGTCATCGTGTAAGTGTATTCTTGTATTTCAGATGCCATGCTAGCTTCTTACATACATGCCTTCCTTTGGGAAAATATAAATAACGATACCCTGAATACTTCCGGGTGAAATGCTACAATGATAGATCCGTGCGCTTGCGGATGAAAATCTATTATGGCAAGGTCTATCACCGTTGATGTCTCTAGTGTGATCACCGACATGGTGGTTTCACTCTGGGATGTCAGCGGCGCATTTCTGGCGCTGTTATTAGAGATGGGTTCTAAACCTGTTTCTAGTGATTGCGCTAAGAAATGCCAATAGACATCAATACCTATAGAAGCTACGAGCGAAGGAAGAATGAGGAGGCAGCGCGGATTCGCATGCTACAGGAGGATTTACAACGGCAGTCGTCGCAGCAGTTTATTCAAGCGGAAGTTGCACGGTAAGTGGCGCTACAGTTAAGTAGCCAAGGGCTGGCCACACAAGAAAGCCCTTCTCAGCGAATAAGCAGCGTCGCTTCCGCCGAACTACCTCCTGATGACGACGCACAACAACACTTCCCCGTGGATGACGTCAAAGCGACTTTTACTCCTTGTGAGCTACACAAACCCACGGAGGAGGGTAGCACAGTCATGGTGGTGACTGGATTTGTTAATCCTTTAGGTAATGATGATAACTTATACCATGGGGCACTGATTCCAGCTGGATATTATAGAGTCAGTCTGGATAGAGTTCTCATTGAGCATTATGGAGTGGAACTTGACATTGCTGGAAGTGAAGGGGAGACGACACTAGGGGAACTAGAGCATGGAATCGTTTTGTGGCGCAAACGCTACATCATTTTTCCTCCTAGCGATGTGTCGTCATGTCAACAACCTCATGATGATGATGATAGGTCTACCAACAACCCGAGTCTAGTTGTGCCTCCATCATCCCTGGATCATCACAGTATAGCCGCTTTGCATGATCATGATAGTGACGATGATGGTTTTGACAGTGATCATGACGTGGGCAAAGCATGATGTCCATCTGCAGTTGTGTTGTCTCCCCCTCCACCCCCACCTCTAAGAACTAGGCGGTCAACTAGGAAGGCCGCATCCCCGCTGGCCCCGCCCAAGAAAAAAGCACGTAAATTGAAATCGAAGCCCGCTCCGGAGAAGCTGCCTTATGAGAAGACTGAAGAGGAGCTGATTGCCGATACACAGAGAGACTTAGAAAGCTGGAAGGCAAAGCTAAAAGAAGAGGCTGCAGCCAAGAGGGAACTTCTTAAAAACTCACCACGGCCGGTCTACCTCCAGAGGCTAGCACTAGGGAAATTTGTCGAGGCAAAGAATGTAAAAGCTCGTAAGCCGGTGCCCTAGCCACCGTTGTCAGACTATGAGCGCTCAGCTGTGAAAAACATAAAGGCAAAGGCAGCAGAGGCAACAAAGGCAGCAGAGGCATCGAAGAGTGCAGGGAGAGATGTTCCACAGCTCGGGATGCAATCAAAGGAACTCCTACCGCTAGTTGTTCGTAATGATGATCTCTCACCACAAGGCGATTTCGTCTTCTAGCTTACTGTGGAAGACATGATAGCTAATTACGGACGAGTTTTGGATCCGGAGACTCTCCGTTCGTTCATGTAGCAGTCAGGCATGACACCAGATGCCCTCGTCGATGAGGAAGTGATAGAGAAGGCCCCATACGATCCCTTCAGGACCTATACGCCTGGTAAGAGTCTAGTCAACAAAGCCGACTACAAGTCAATGCATACACAGATGATCAACTTAAATGAATGGTACATGGTGGCTAGAAATAAAGAGGAACCGCCGACATCTGTTGGTCTCAGACTTAGACGTCAGGATTTCGGCCGTGATGACCTTATTTATGTCGAGTTTACTGAATTCCACCAGCTATTGCACCGGGAAGCTCTTGACAAAACTCTTATGGTCTGTGCAATTCTGTAAGTGATTCTTTCTACTTTTCAAGTAAATTGCATGCATGGTAGTCCGTTATCTCTCTATATAGTTATCCTAGTTCACAGTTTTTAAACAAATTTTTGTACTATATGCAGAGTTCAAATGATGGAGATGAGTTAAAAAAATCAAGTTGATGTTGGTTTCATTAACCCTCATTTTATTTTTAAGGACCTTGTTGCTCCTCAAGAGAATTGGTTACCTGAAACAGAGGAAAATCTGCTCAAGTTCTTCAGGCTCCACCGTGTCGCCAGACATATAGTTTTCCCTTACTGCTATGGGTGAGTATCAATATGTTGCGCACACATTTTATTTCTCTTACTCCATGTTTATTGTTGACTTTATAGTTATAGAGTTATGGAATCTTATAAACACGTACATATATACATGCAGCTTTCACTGGATACTGCTGGTCATCGATAAAAGATGGGGTGTTATAAGAATCTATGACACATTGCATAAACCCCAATCAGAGTACCAAGATATGATAGATATGATCCAGCGGTAATAATCCCAGTCTCGCACACACATTATACTCCCTTATACCGTTTGAATGTCATAACTCGATCCCCATTTATTTAATTTCTTGGGCATGAAGGGCTTGGGTTAGATTCACGACGGATAATAACGATGGACAATGGAAAGTGCCTCTAAAACCCGCCAGCTGGCCAGTAAGTACCAACTATCTATAGCTAGGTCATTATTAACATGCTTCATTGTTTGATGATGAATCTTTTTCTCGTACAGTGGATTCCGCATCAAGGAGCGAACAACTTATGCAGATACTACATCATCGAGTTCATCAGGGGTTTTCTCAGAACAACTACAGAAGAGGAAGAAGCAGTACGTAAATAAAATATACACAATATATTTATTACCATTATTGCCTTCATATATAATCTTACCTATTCATACTTTTTGCTTTCATTCAAATTAATTGCAGGCTCGGTGGATAAAGCAAAGGGTCATAAGAGACGACGAACTTAGAGCAATTCAGGAGTCCATAAGCGGATTTATTATGGATCAGGTCATAGATCCCACCGGCGAGTACCACGTTGATGGCCCGGAATTACCTCACCCAGACGGGTGGGTGCTAATATAATGCAATCCCAAGGACATTAATGCTTTTGTGTGTATATATACTTTCATACACTACTATGATGGTTTGTAATATAGATATATGTATATATATAGCTTCTTACATTTCAGTGTGCTTACGAATGTGCATTAGCAGCGTAGAATTCCTATACGAATAGCTAAATTGAAACAAAAAAGAATTGATTTAAACCTAAACCATAATAAAAGGAAAAGGAAATAAAAGAAAAAACTCTTTAGTACCGGGTGGACACTCTAGCCGGGATTAAAAGTGTCTCTTCAGGAGCAATGCCTGGATGCCCTTTCAGTCCCGGGTGATGTTACCAACCGGGACTAAAGGTACACTATCAATCCCGGGTGAGGGAACCGGGATTAAAGGGGGTTTCCCAACCGGTATTGTAACTCATTCGTGTACTAGTGCTAGGAAGAGAAGAACTAGGGGCAAAACCCCAATAGTTGATGATGAGGTTAGAAGATGCTCTAGGTTCAGGACAGGGGAAAGCCAAGTCCATATCATGCTCAACAATGAACCAAGAAGGAAGAAAGGGGAAGCAAAGAAATCTGTCTCCATCTTTACTATAGAAGATCTAAAAACTGTCATAGTTCAGAGGAGTCTGGATGCTGATCTGGAAGAAGAAGCTGTTCTTGAGCCCATCCCAATTGCCACTCTCATTGATCTGGGGCTTGTCCTTCGTGGTGTTCCTCCCGTGGAGTTGAGCCTGGCCACCCTGTCCTCTGATGATGAACTTAATTAATGGATCTTGTCCTGCATGAAGTGCTTCGAGCTGGATGGTTCTTTCTCAAGGCTCCCCCCTTTTTTAGCTTTTGCTGCTGCATATATCATTATAGCTTATATGTAATGCTGGGTGTTGTGTCACCTTTTATACTCATTCATCAACTCTTATCCTTCTTATGGTGGTTATGCCCCATAAGCTTTTACCCTTATATATATTATAGTTTTAATGGATAATCGTGCATGGAATATTTTGTATTGGAATGTCGAGGTCCGAATGACAAGGATAAATGGGATCCTATCGTAAAACAAAATTGAAGAGAGTAATGCTAACATGTTTTGTCTGCAAGAAACCAAGAAGAATGATTTTGATTTGAAATTTATTAGAAAGTTTGCTCCAAAAAAAGTTTGATAAGTTTGATTACTTGTCCTTCCGAGGGGGCTTACGGTGGCATTTTAGTTTATTGGGCCTCTAGCTATTTTTCTGCTACCACCATTGAAAAACATCAGTTTGCTATTAGACTCAATGTTACTTCAACACACCGCCTTGAATCTTGGACACTTGTTGTGGTCTATGGCCCTTGTAGGCAGCCCGCCAGAGACACTTTTGTTAACTGGCTTTTTGGGTTGGATATTGGTGATGATGATTTGTGGATGATTGTGGGAGATTTCAATTTCTACAGATGTGCTGAAAATAGAAATAAACCAGGGGGCAGTTTTAATGACACTATTATTTTTAATAATATCATTAGTTATCTGGGTCTAATTGAGCTACCCATCAAAGGCAGAAGTTTCACCTGGAGCAATATGCAAGATGCCCCTCTTTTGGAACAAATAGATTGGTTCTTCACCTCAGTTGCTTGGACTACCCAATATCCTCTCACAATGGTTCTTCCTCTGGCCAGAATCACCTCTGATCACCTCCCCTGCAAAATTCAAATTGGCACCAGAATCCCTAAAGCCAACATTTTTAGGTTTGAAAATTATTGGTTCAATCACCCTAATTCCATGGAGCAGATCTCAAATGTTTGGCTGACCCCTGTCAGGTCATCTAGTAGTGCTCATGTTGTAAATACTAAATTTAAACTCCTTAGGAGAGTTCTCAAAAGCTGGGCAAAAAACTTTTCCAATCTCTCTAAAATTATTGCTAACTGCAATATAACTATGGCCTTCTTTGATAAGCTTGAAGAACTCAGAGCCCTTTATCCACATGAACTTTGTTTGAGAAAGATCATTAAGAGGCACATCATCAACCTCCTTGCTATGCAGAATGCTTATTGGAGACAGAGATTCACTCAAAGAGTCATGCAGTTTGGGGATGAAAACACAAAAATTTTTCATGCCATGGCTACTGAGAGATACAGAGAAATGTCATTAGTCAGATCATGGATCATACTGGCAGAATGGTCTCTAACCATGGAGAGAAGAGTGCCCTTTTCTATCAAGAATTCAAAAGAAGATTTACTGAATCTGTGGATACAGTTATGCAGTTTGATCTCAGCAGCATCATCCAGCCCCACAGTGACCTGGACTCCCTTTGCCTGCCTTTCTCAAACCAAGAAATTGATGAAATCATCCTCAATCTCCCTTATGATAAAGCTCCTGGGCCAGACGGTTTTAACAGCTTATTCTTCAAAAAGTCTTGGCACATCATCAGACAAGATATCTATTGTCTTTGTCATGATTTTTATTGGCACAAAGTAGACCTCAAAAGTATCAACAGCTCATACATCACTCTTGTCCCCAAGAAGGAGAACCCAGAGACTGTAAATGATTTTAGGCCAATTGCCTTGCTGAACTCCTCTTTCAAGATTATCACTAAAATTCTTGTTAACAGACTCCAGAAAAAGGCCCTACAGATCATTCATGAGAACCAATATGGTTTTGTTAAAGGTAAAACCATTCAAGATTGCCTTAGCTGGGCCTTTGAATATCTCCATCTGTGTCACCAGTCAAAAAGAGAGATTGTGATTCTTAAGTTAGATTTTGAGAAGGCCTTTGACCTTGTAGAACATAGTGTCATCATGGAAATGTTGCAGGCCAAAGGTTTTCCTCTGAAATGGAACAAATGGATTGCTGACATCCTATCTTCGGCCACAGCTGCTGTTCTTCTCAATGGCACTGCAGATAAAGAGTTCAGGTGTAAGAGGGGGGTTAGGTAGGGGGATCCTCTTTCCCTCCTGCTCTTTGCTATTGTTGCTGATTTGCTCCAGTGTGTGCTGAATGATGAATATTCAAAAGGAAATCTGCTCCCTCCTTTTCCCCAAAGTATGAGCAGCCCCTTCCCTGTCATACAATATGCTAATGATACTGTCATTATCATGCAAGGCTCTGAAAACCAACTGATTCTTCTAAAGGAGATCCTACAGAAAATAGCTCTTTCAAATGGCCTCAAGGTTAATTACCATAAGTCTTGCCTGCTTCCTATCAATATCAGTCATGAGAAGACCACCACCTCCCTGGCAAATGCTTTTGGCTGTTCCATTGGTAGTTTTCCTTTCACCTACCTTGGCCTGCCAATGGGCCTCACTAAACCTCAAGTTAAAGATTATGCTCCTTTGATCTGTAGAATTGAGAGAAGAATGTCTGCCACTTCTCAATTCCTCTCTATGACAAGTAGACTACAATTGGTAAATTCTGTCATCTCTTCACTCCCTACCTACTACATGTGTTCTCTCAAGCTGCCAGTCACTGTCATTGAGATTATTGACAAACATAGGAAGAATTGTCTTTGGAGGGGAAGTGATGTGAGGAAAAAAGGTTATAATCTTGCTGCCTGGGATTTGGTGAGAACTCCTAAGGTTAGTGGAGGCCTGGGGGTGATTAATCTGAGCCTGCAAAATGATGCTCTGCTCTTAAAACAGCTTGACAAATTTTATAAGAAAGAGAACGTGCAATGGGTTAATCTTATCTGGAACAAGTACTACGAGGACTGTGTCCCACATATGGCCAGGGAAAAGGGTTCTTTTTGGTGGAAAGATATTCTAAGATTAAATGTTCATTATAGGGGGGTGGCTGTCTGCAGACCCAACAGAGGGGACACTATAAGCTTTTGGGATGATCTCATTAATGGTCATGTTCACTCTACTGAGTTCCCTGCCTTGTTCTCCTTTGCTAAAGAGCCCCGTATTTCTTTGTGGAGCCTGAGGAATGCCTCTTCCCTGTTGGACTGTTTCAGATTCCCAATGTCCAGCGCTGCTTATAATGAGTTTCTTTTACTTGAGGCTGAACTGGATAATCTGCCCCCTGTGGTTGCTGATGGAAATGACTCGTGGGACTTCATCTGGGGCCATTGGAGATATTCTTCTAGAAAATTCTATCAATACCATTTCAGAGATTGTCAGCCTCATGCCTCGGTTCTCTGGATTTGGAAGTCTAAATGTGCTCCAAAAATCAAACTTTTCACCTGGCTGCTTCTAAATGATCGACTCAACACCAGAAATATGCTTAGAAGGAGAAACAAGTTTCTCGAGGAAGGCTACAACTGTGCTCTGTGCCATGAGAACATTGAAGAAACTTCAGATCATATCTTCTTTGATTGTTCTTCAGCGATTTGCAGGTGGTTTGCACTTGGATTCACTTGGAATGAGAATGTTTCCATCCACCACAAGCTGTACCTTGCCGAGCAATCCTTCTCTCAGCCCTTCTTCATGGAGATCTTTATGATTGCTGCCTGGTGCCTTTGGAATGAAAGAAATGATTATATTTTCAATGGAAAGGCACCTAATATTGCTAGATGGAAAGCCGCATTCAAGGAGGAAGTCACTGCTCATTTTGTCAGGATTAAACCAAGTCTCCACTACTCCATCACCCTCTGGCTTAATGCCTTGTAATCTGCTTTTTTCTCGGCTGTTGTTGCTGTAGTTTTAGTTCTTTCTTAGCTTGTTGTTAGTTAGTTTTATCTCTAGTTCTAGTCCTTGTCTAACCTCTGGTTAGGCCCCCTGTAAGTTTTTCAGTAAACTCTTGTCGCCTTTCATTAATTTATTTCTCGTTGCCGGGGGGCTTTGCCCCACGGTTTTTGCTAAAAAAAACGTATCTAAAAAAGCCAAAATGTCTTATAATTTAGAACGGAGGGAGTAATAGTAAGATAAGATTAAAGTGCTGACAAAAGGAGTCCTTATTAGGGTGACGGTGCTGATAAGTAGAGAAAAAGAGCCTGTTGTAACAAGTGGGCTATGTACATACAAGCAAGCATTTTACAGCCAACTATTAGGACAAATAAATGGGCTAGTAAAAAAAGGTCCGCACATAGCATAAGAATATGCAGTGTTTTAAAAATCTGAATCAGTGCAGTAATTGAAAAACTAGTCATTTCTTGTTTGGGAACATGGAGAAGAGAATACCAAATAGACTAGGCCCAAATACTCATATTGTAGCATCAAACCTATAATGTTAGCGTCAAATCAGGCTAGTGGCCCCATGTAAGAACTGCCTCAGCTTGCCCCTCGCAGCATGCCAACTGCATGGACACATCCAATGGCTCAGCGCCTGCTGTTCGTCGCGCACTTGTTCAAGTTTGGACCTCTTCCATCCTGGCATCTCGCCACGGATGGTTTATGTTTTTATCGTGCTACCATTATATTGAGTGCACCATTATATTTATGGTGCATCTAAAATAAAGAATAAAAAAGCACATTCTTGGTAGACGAGACAGGAACAATATACGTAAATCTGGTTCAGGTCTACTGTCGGGTTGGGAGCGCCAGAGTGATGATGTACAGCTACAGGGTGTGCGCCCCATCGACAGAGTTGGGGGTGGATCCATTGGTCGATACATGCTCTGGTCACATGTGCGACGCTGTCAAATCACCCACGTCACAAACTAGATACATTATTTAGGCTTCAAGAAAACAGATTAAACGAACCGAAGTTGCTCTGTTTCGAGAAAACAGAGTAGGCAGCCTCGCTTTCGGACTCTTCAGTAAGTATGCAATGCACTTTTTATGTGCTTATTTCCTTTTGCCCCAATATGATCCAAGCATGAAGGTACACAAGCACGAGTCATGACCCTGACGTAGCTGACATTAAGTATTTTTGTCACCGTACACCCTGACGGTGGACATGAAGACTCTGGAGAAGCTGTTGATGATGGTGGCGTACAAGGAGAAGACACTTTCGGTGGGAAGAGGCGGGAGAAAAGGAACCGCAAGCCAAACCCTTGCGTCACCGGGGCGGACTAGGCTTGAAGCTTGAAGACGGCCCATGATGATTACTTGCTTTTACTTTCGTGCGTAATAGGCCCATGTAACGGGCAAGGCCAAGGTGCCATGTAAAAGGGGTCGATCTCTGATGGAGGAGGGTAGGAACTGAGTTGTGTTCTCTGAACCGAGCCGTTTGGCTGCGGTGGCGGGGCTTGGCGATCGCCGGAGCGCTCGATGAACTAGACTCTACCTCAATTTATCCAGTATATCGAAGTAGTCCGGTAACAAGTGGTATCAGCTCCGTTCCGATTTCGGGGATTTTCCACTCCAGATTTCCATCGACTGGCTCTGCAACAGCTTCGGGTTGGTGCGAGGTCCCTGATCGGCAGTGAACTGCTGCCGCCAGGTCGATTTCACCGTAATTCCCAAGCACGTGAGTAGGTTTGTGGGGAGTGAGACCCTGGCATCGGATCCAATCCACCCGTATCTTACCCGAAGACAAATGGCGAAGGCAACACCGGAGGAGCAGTACGGGCAGATCCTTGCCCCGCTGAGCGCGAACTCGAAGGGGATCGACGACCTCGAGGGCTCCATGGCGGAGATGACGACCTTGAAGTCTGACTTCCAGGTCTGGAAACCGCAGATCGATGGTCACGTGGAAGAGTTGGAGCAAGTCGTACACGCGCTGGGAGAGAAGGTGGAGTGGACCCTGCAACGCCTTCCCCAAGCGGAATTTGTCGAGGGATCCATGGTTCACCATCGCCAAATTGGCATTCGCGGTGGGTGCTGAGGGTGAGCAGCCACCTTCATCATCTACGTTGCCGTACTCCGCCCACCTGGAGTCCACCCTCAACGGGACGGCGACAGGGTCGTTAGACCACAGTGTGGCTGGTTTCGGGGCGATGTACACCATCGCCCTGAACCAACAACCACTATCAGGTGCGAAACAATCGTTGCAATCACTCACTGCTGCTATTCAGGCCGGTTCATCTCATATGAATACCATGAAAACAGTGCCAAATTTTGTCCCCAATTTTGCTGGTCAGAATGTTGCTATACCACGATGTGCTCTGCCTGATTACCCTTTTCCACAATTTGATGGCACTAATCCGAAACTGTGGATTAAGAATGCTGAGACTACTTTGGTGTATATGGAGTAGATAGATCTCTTTGGGTTAAGATAGCTACCATGCATTGTTCTGGTACTGCATAGTTGTGGTTGCATACCCTACGTCCTAGCCCTGAGTCCATGACATGGGTGGAGTTTACTCCCTCAGCTTGTCTTAAGTTTGATAGAGATGAACATAATCATATTCTTAGACACTTTTTCCATATTAGACAGAGCACCACAGTTACTAAGTACATAGAGTGTTTTAGTGAGATTGTTCACCAACTCTTGATACATGAACCCATTTTCCTGCTTTTGTCATTACAAACCATTTTATTGATGGTTTATGTTGACGCAAAAAGAGGTCACGCCAACACACTTGGTCAGGCTGGAAAGACCTGAGCCTGAAAGAACAGGACGTGCTAGTCAATTTGACCTGCAATTGACAAGGAAAAGAGAGCTTATCAGTAATTACGATCGGAATGTGCCGGGTGTTGCCAGACAGTTCTAAAAAGGTGACTCAGAGAGTCAAAATCATGCATTGACTGATAAAAACTCATGAAACCGGCCAAATCTGTCAAGATGTATAAGAATGAGTATCAAAATAGCCGATTAAATGCAGCCGCTGTGAGACAAAACCGTAAGGTAATATAAATGTTGACGGGTCCTTTTGCTACAACCGATCAAATATGTCTGTTTAACCGCCTTCCACAGCTTATCATGACATAAAAAAGCAAGATCATTCTATAATATGAACGTATATGAGGAATATCCGAACAATCTCACTTGAATATAAAAGATAGAATGCATGCATGTGTTGTTCGATGCCTAGACATTGGGAATTCCCGAATCTAATCCAACCGACTGCCGAACGCCTGGCATTCATAGACCCTTGATGCGTCCAAGCTAGACAGATCCACATGCATGCAATACTTGTTAAAGCGTAACCGTGTCGGCTAAAACAGCCGAATCGGGGTCCATGAAGCGTGAACAAATGCATCTGGACATGACTAGACCTTACATGGCTAAACAAACCGAGTAATCCAGCGGTTATCTATTAACCGTCCACCCTAATCATATCTAGATGAATTCAAACCCACAGCATGTGACGATCTAGATTGATAGACTCTGGCCAATAAGCATGTGAAAACGATCATCAATGGTAAAAGTAAACAAATCAGGCATAAAGACGATCATAATCAATATATAAATCTAAGGCCAAAGCTCATATCAATCTAGTCGGGCAAAAAGTGTGTTCATATGGTAAACATAAACAAATCTGAGCATGAACATCACGGGTAACTTAATGAATCTACTAGACTTAGCCAGATCTAATAGAGCCGATAACCCAATGCTAAGGCGTCGTGACCCGATAATTGAGGCCATCGACCTTAACAAAGCTACCTCGCCATCGATTACAAAGTCCACCGAGCAACTAGGTAAGATATAACAAAGGTTGTCAGGACTTACAAGCGACGCGGAGCGGATCATGAGAAGCTACAGAAGAACTCGACGACTCGACTAAAAGGACTCAATAGGTGGCCGGAGCCGGGTTTTGTTTGTTGTATTGATGTGTGTCTTTTTACAATGGCCGGGGCTTACATATTTATAACCCAAGGCTCTACATGAGTCCCGATAGAATACGACTCTAAATTATATGGAAAACAAACCCTAACGAAGATAACTTGACCTCCAATCTTTCCTTTTACGCTTGGAGTCCGCAATGATGTTCCCGTTGAACCGACGTGGCTAAAGATTTGCACCATA